>BACB01004356.1:0-34023 GCA_000338015.2 Ganoderma multipileum BCRC 37180
AACATATTCCCTCTCACCACCCTTCAACCGTGAACTTCTGCGACGCGCAGACACTCGGCAGCGGGTAGCATGTAGCGGATATAAATTGCGGGCGGAACTTGTGGGTGATGTCATTCAAGTCCACACCCACCCAACTCTTTCCTCCTCGAGGCCTCTCAGAGCATTGACCGAATTCCTTCCTTCAGCTTATTACTTGGTCTTCAACATGGCCCAACTTCTCCTCTTAGCCGGCTTACTGACCGCCATCTACCTCCTCTGGCGACTTGTGAGCCCCTATGTGTTGCGAACGCCGGTCGATAATATTCCAGGACCTCCGTCCGGCTCGCTCTTTTTAGGTATGAAAGATGGCTCACACACGAGAAGGCCTTGGGAATCTGACCTATAAATCCTTCTAGGCAACATGGCACAATTGTTCGCTCGCGACAACAAGGCGTTCCTCACCAACTACCTCGAGACGTATGGGCCGGTAGCGAAAATCCACGGCTTCCTGGGGGTAAGTTCAGGTTTATGTTTCGGATCACCCTGTCGAAGGCTAACTATGCATCGCACTCCAGGATAGATGGCTACACGTGTATGACCCCAAGGCCCTGCACTCGGTCCACGTTAAAGACCAGGAGAGCTACAATAGGGGCTTGCAGGCGATCCTGTGCGTCTAATCCGATTATACTTGGTCATCATGGCTTTGCCTAACGACGATCATTCCGCACAGCACGACTCGTCTGCTAGTCGGGCCTGGCCTACTTGCAGCCTTCGGCACAGAGCATAGGAGGCAGCGCAAGCTCCTTAACCCTGCGTTCTCCGCCGCCCATATGCGGGGCTTGTCTCCGATCTTCTACGGTGTCGCTGGCAAGGTGAGCTGCAGTCTTTATCGGACCCCTGCCCTTCGTTACTGTTCGTTTGTTCAAGCTAACAGCGATTGTGTTTTAGCTGAGGACGGCCCTCGAGCGCCAGGTCAAGGATGGCCCAAGGGATATCGACGTCCTGGCTTGGATGGGTCGTACTGCACTCGAGCTTGTTGGACAGGGCATGATGGGGTATTCGTTTGATCCCCTCACTGAGGAGGTCCACAACGACTTCGCGGAGGCCGTCAAGTCATTCGTGTGCGTGTTTTGGCTCTTCGGTCCCCATCCTTTAAGCTATGCTATATGCGAGGCTGATCATCTGTACAGGCCGTCGTTTTCTGCCATCCAGTGGGCGAGGGTGTTTGTCCCTCTGGCAATGAAGTTGGGTCCCCCGCGCTTCCGCCGGTTCCTGCTCGACTGCCTGCCGAGCAAGCCTATCCAGCGCATGAAGACGGTGAGCGACGTCATGCACCAGCGGTCGCTGGACATATACAACGAGAAGAAGGCTGCGATCGAACGGGGAGACCAGGAGGTCCTTCTAGCTGTTGGAGAACGCAAGGATATGCTGAGCATCCTTCGTGCGTAATAATTTACTCGCCACGCGCGCGATCCTGATGGCAGCGACAGTGAAGGAGAACACGATGGCCGCGGAAGAAGACAGGCTTCCGGATAGCGAGCTGCTTGCCCAGATGAAGTGCGTGCCGCTAATTTTGTCGTCGCACTCCCTCTGAAGTGCTAATTCGCACCACTGAAACTCTAGCACCTTCATCCTCGCTGGCGTGGATACCACGTCCAACGCCCTCTCGCGCATCCTCCATATTCTCTGTCAGCATCAGGACGTTCAGGACAAGCTGCGTGCCGAGATCCGTGCGGGCATGGAGCAGTACGGTTTGGAGATTCCATACGACGAGCTTTCGGCGCTGCCATACCTCGACGCGGTTTGCCGCGAGACCTTGCGCCTGTAAGCTGCCTTCCCCATCCTCGGATTATTCGGACCATAACCTGACACCCTCTCAGTTACGCCCCCGCAAACATTTCATTCAGGCAGTAAGTTATCGACTAGGTTTCCCCTAGGATGAATGAGAACTGACTTCGATGATCGCACGCTAGGGCGAAACGAGACACGGTCCTCCCGCTCTCCCAACCGGTCCGCGGCATCGACGGCACGATGATGACGGAAATCCCCATCATGAAAGGCACCACCGTCCTCTCTAACATCCCCGCCTGCAACACGAACAAGGCCGTCTGGGGCGAGGACGCGCTGGAGTGGAAGCCTGAGCGCTGGCTCCAGCCGCTGCCGCGCTCTGTCGAGGAGGCCCACGTCCCCGGGATATACGCCAACTTGTAAGCGTCCATTCGGTTCTCCGAGTCGTTGGGGTTCAGCGTGTGCTGACATCTGGCGCTTGCTAGGATGACCTTCCTCGCTGGGGGGCGCGCGTGCATGTGAGTTGTCCCCCCGATATAGTGGGTGGTCTCGAACTGATCGCGGCCATGTGCAATGCAGCGGATTCAAGTTCTCGCAACTCGAGATGAGTACGTGTTGACTCTTTCGGTCCGCTCCTACTTGTCTGATATCTAACACATTTCTCCTTCAGAGGTCGTCCTATGCATGCTCCTCTCCCGCTTCAAGTTCGAGCTGTCAGAGAAGCCCTTCGTGTGGAACTTTGCGGGCATTTCCTTCCCGGCCGCCAGTTACACGAGCTTGAAGCCCGAGATGGTCCTCAAAGTCAGCCTCGCTCCTTGATTCGGATTTTCTTTTCCTGCGTCATTTTTCTTTCGAAGTCTGGACGGATTGCTTTTCTCATACTGGAACACGTCTGGCAACTATTTAGTGCTTGTAGGTATGCCGTATCCAGGTCTAATGCCAATATCACATTCCCCTCACTTCCTACCCTACGTGTTTGATACTGTTTGATCCAACTCCCCAGGCCCCAACTTTTCGTGGAAATGGAGATATCTTCTGTCGGCATTAGATCCGCTGTCCTTACGTTCACTATGTTCGTCTCGTGGCGCGTCCATGGTCTCGTCTGACGCTATCTTGATTCTGACAAGCTTGTCATTCAACACGCGCCTTGTATCCCTTTGCTCGGATTCCTTACGAATGGTCTCTTTTCGGGTGAATAACATTGGGAAGCAGCATATAAGTAAGTGTTCTCGGATTCTCGGCCAGTTGACGGGAAAGTTAACTGTAATTGAATCCCGCATGATAGATCTATTGCTAACCTTCCTCCCCTGGAGTTCATCGACGCCCTTCTCTTCCGAGCCGAGCGCGACAGCCAGATTACAGTCCCTAACCCCCTGGTAGCCATACTCTACCGGGTGACCTACACGGGGTCCCGATGACATCCTGAGGCAAGTGTTGTGAGCATAAGGCATAGAAGCCCTTTCCAGAGCCGTCTGGGCCTCCCACCATTCTCTCTGTTGATAATCAACTCGGTTTCTTTCAAGGCTGTGCCGCCGTTTAATGTCTCCATTACTCGCTATGCATACAGTGAGTCGCAGGTTCTGGTGGAAGCTGAATCGCTTTGGGCTAACTCAGGTTTTTCCATATTCCTGTCACAATACAAACTCTCATTTCCTTTCCAAATGAGTAACGTAGCACAGCATGTCACGTACCAGTATGATACGATATCTCCGACCGTGCATGCAAGTCCTCATGTTTCTGGTTAGAGTTCACGCAGTTCGGGACCTCATGTTCGTGCGTATGACTTCACGATGCCTCATGACATCCTCATGTATCTACGACCCCGGAAACGACTCAAGACCCCGGATACTAGACAGGGTCTACGACACCGTTACAACAATATGCCCCCATGCCCCATGTAAATATGCCCCTATACCGAACTGTGTATAAATAACCCCGCAGACGAAGCTGCTACCCCAGTCTTCGTCTTAGCGGCATTAACCACGAAATCTGCTCTTCGCTATGACTTGGTAGACGTTTCCCTAGTCGACAGGTTTCGCCTCAAGGCTTCTCACTGCTGTCGGTTCCCTCAGCAAAGGCTTGATAGCTGACATCACCCCTCGCACGACCTTACGAGTGTAGTGCTCGAGGTGAGTCGTGACATTAAGATGAAGACTGAACCCCCACATTAGACGTGACCATTCCCGACGTACCCGTGGTCAAGGACCGATCACCCCCAACTGCTGACAAGGTACTGACTGCACATCGGTTCTCCCTTCACACCTCCTGGCAACTTTTCTCTCCGAATCGGGATGCCAATCCGCATCTTGTTGAACCTTTGTGGTCCGGGTACGAGTCTACGCAGTTCGAGGTCTCATGATGGAGGCAGGACACGGCCTACCCCTCTCAGCTTCCTTTCCGTTTACGGATGACTCTTTGTCGGGCTTCACAGAAGAAGAACGAATGCTCATCATGCAAGGATGAGGCACCACATGGGACTTCTGTATCACGAACCCCATTCCCATCTTCGACCCCTCCACGTTCCCTCTAATGATCCATCTCGTGCTCACTAATGATGGACTGAAGAACACGCAGAACTTCTTGGTACTCCCCCTGGAAGTACGTAATTCTGTCTGGAATGTGCTGCCCATGCCTGTTTGGTGTTGGTACCAGCTGACACATCTCATGGGCCAACCCGAGCTCCTACCCATCTGCTCCATCGTCCACATGGACCCCTTCGGCTCCCCGCTTGTCACACAACTGGATGGCAACCTCACAATAAGAGAGGTTCTTTTCCCGGCTGCCCAACAGGAGCACAATGATCGACTTTGTGAAATGGCCATCACTATCGCTCTATCTCCCACAGCACCGTGACTTCACCAACCTCACGTTCAGGGTCCTAAGTAGATCCACTCTCACCCTGGTATGCATGACCTGTTCAAGAACCACCACGCTGTCACCACCTAGCCTGGGCGGAAATTTGCAAAACCCCTTCCTCCATTACGTTTCCGACCCCTCGAACAGTATTTATACTGAGCAACATCTTTCTTTTGCTCCTCAGCTCGATGTGCCATCTACTCCAATGATCCTTCTGCACTATCCGCCACTACACCACCATCCACTTTTCCTGGCTCACTGGTGACTCCGCACCCTACACCCCCATCGCCTACACCCTTACATCTAACTCCGAACACAACACTTGTCTCTTTCACCACCTCGTGACCACCGGCCGACGCCACAACCTTGAATGACTTCATCACTTCCTAGAAGACGTAATGCCCACCACCTACCTTGAGTTCACCCAAACCAGCCGCTACATCTGCTTCATCGTCGAAGAGGTCGAATACTGCCCTCATGTTTACATCCCACACCTCTCCTCCCGGTCCTCCACGTAGGCAAGAACTACGGCACCTCGTGCAATGATTGAGGCTATGTGACGAATGACCCGCACCCCTACCTACCCGCACACATGTTTCGTAATCCCCCTTTTCGAGATTCCGAGTTTCGTATCTAATAGTCAGCCTTTTGGGGCAATCGGATTATTTAGTGTGCAGATCGACATCTAGACCGAGCAGATCTTCAGATTTGTCTTGAGCGTCAGGCCTAACATGCCCATCAATTCTCGATTCATATAGGATGATTTCCCCTTACTCCCAAAACATCTGGCTCTACTCGCCGCACTCACCTCTGGCTCTATATCCCTTGAACCCCGGGACTACACACCGTCCCACATGCCCTCCCCCATCAGAGTCACTGATCTTCGGACTGCTGTCACCGTGGCTCAAATTGATGACAGACAGTTCGCCACTACCAACTGACCATTCCCTAGTCGGTACCCCAACAACTTCTTCAAACCGCCCGATGCTGACCCTGTCGACTGCCACAGTTGTCCACACGTCATACGATCGCCATTGCACAATGCGACCATCGACATCCACTACCAACCAGTTGGAGATCACCGCACTCCAACAAAATATCATGTTGCTTTCTCCCTCTACCTCCAGCAGCCGTGTTGAAACCGGAACACCGCTCCCACCCTTGAGAACTGCGAGTTACCCAAACCCTTCTTTGCTAACTGCACATGCCAAGGACAACCTCATCTCATCTCAGCTGACCCAAACAATGTCATCACAGATCGCTATGCTGTCAATCACCAATCCTGGGTCCACTGTGACTGGTCTGTTTGTCCCTTCTGCGCTGAACACCCATGGACCGAGGACGAGGTTCCCCCTTTCGACTGCAACCACTTCTGCCTCATGCAACCTGAACGAGACAACCCACTGCTGGAATACTCCGGGTCCATCCCAGTGTTACAGACCCTACCCACCCTTGGAGATGCTCTACCAACCGAGGCTGATATTACTGTCAAACATTCTATGGTCTCAGACGATGATGATAACAAAAAATGCTGAGGAAGAAACCTCGGAAAGTGAAAAAACCGGAAATGTCACCTCACATCGGTCGTCTCTCAGATCCTCCCACTTCCTACCTCCCGTTCAACCCCAGACGCTAGTCGCTCAACCCATCATTCCACCCGTCATGTCTGCCACTGCTACTCTTCCACCTTGAATGACCACTACCGCTACAACCACTGCAGCTGGCCCTTTAGGAAGCTCGGGATATGTTACCCGCACCCAAGCAGAAGCAATGGCAGAAAAAGCACGGCAAGACGCCATCCGACGATACAAGATTGCCCAAAGTAAACGACCTGCAGGTCGAGGCTCACCACCGGGCAATCCTGGATGCCATGGATGAACACCTCACCGAGGAAATCCTGGGCCACTGCCGGGCTGAAGCCTGTCGTCATCCCTGAGTAGCCACAGATCCTCTCGAGGCAACTATTCGCTCTCGCCACTGTGATGTCCCGCAGTGGTGAAAGCAAAACCAAAAGAGCCGGCTGTGTTTGACAGAGATCGAAAGAACTACCGTGTTTGGAAAGCGCAAGTTACAGCATATATACGAGGCATTTCGGACAATTCGGACAAGATTCACATCGCCATCTCTTACATACAAGGCCCATGTGTAGACCACTGGGTGGACTTTATGTTTTGGCAATACTACTCCTCGCACCGACAGATTTGGAGGAAACAGGATGGTCAAAACATGTCATTCAGATATTTTCTAAGAAAACTCGATAATCAATTTGCAGATAAAAACGAGGCCCTGGCTGTGTTCCAGCATCTCCAAAACCTTACACAAGGAGACTGCGATGTCAAGGACTTTCTCCTCAAGTTCGAACGACTTGTTGCTCTTACCAACTACGACATTGGTGACAATGCCATTATCTCCCTCCTCCAAGTCAACGCTAGCCGGAAACTCATCGAGAGAATCTACAATTCCGGGAACATCCCCGAGGGTTACAATGAGTGGAAGGAATAACTCCTTATTCTCAACGATGCTGAAATATTGTTCCATGCGCAAATCAAAGCATATGACCCCCATGCACGCCGATATGACATTCATCCACCTCCCCAACTGTCCAAATTGTTGGCACCAACTGCTCCCCAACCTACGTACCAAAAGGTACCGGACAGTACGGGACACCTCTACACAGGCCGAGGTCAACCAATGCAGATTGACTGGCACTGCATCAAATGCAATGCTCGTCAATCTGAAAAGGGCACTTGTGGCTCTCCCTGGCACCACCCGAACAAGAACGGTGCCCATGCCCATGAAATAATGGTTGAGGACCACCACAACCACTTGAATGAGGCACAAGAAGAAGCCGAGGCCCACGAGACCCTGCAGCAGATGTGTGACCAACGAATCCAGGAAATACGTGTGATTTTGTCCCAAGACCCGGGTGCACTCGAGGATGTCATTGATTGCTTTTGAGCCCACCACGAGTAAAGATGAGCCCAGATACACCTGTACTATAGCTTCCCTGAACAAGTTCGATATACTCCCTGTGTACGAATATAACTTAAATACGAGTACAGTACCTGTTTCAGAATCACCTACAAAAACCAGGGGACAGGTGACTGGCGATAAGAAATTGTCGAGGCGCGGCCAACACACAATACCATGGGATACCTGTGAGAAGTGTTCAGTGCTTGATTCCTCGCTCCCTAAACAAAAAACCCAAAACACGCTCTCTCAGGACCCCAACCGCCTCACTATACACTAAGGCTGAATGTAGGTCGACCTGTAGGTGATTGGGAACTAAACCTGTAGGTTTGCCTACTTCCAGAGGTCTGATTGGGAACTGTTTGAATCAGGTTAACTTTTGACCTACAACCTGTAGGTCATATACCTATAAATCACAGGTTAAATCAATGATTTGATTTAGATTATCAATACAGAGCTTTTATAGCTATATTTGAGGTTTTAAGCATCCTTAAGGTCATTTCCAACATTGTTTATACTAGAACTATAGCAATAAATATAAAATAAGGCCAAAAAAGCGAAAACAAACTGCTAAAACTCCCTTTTGTACCAATTTTGTATGTCAAAATGTAGGTTAACCTGTAAGTGATTCAAACCTAAACCTGTAAATCAAGAGAGGCTTGTCTAAGATGGCTGATTCAGATTCATAGCTGATTTATAATGTAGGTACCTAAACCTACAGGTCATCAACCTACAGGTATTTTTGCAGGTTCAAGCCAGGTTGACCTGTGCTTAACCTGAACCTACGTTCAGCCTTACTATACACTATAAAGGGTGAGGAGGATTTAGACAGCTTGCCCTCATAGTCACAGTATATGACCCCAGCACCAATTCCACATTCGACACTGATGCACTAATCGACAGTGGCGCCACCATGTCATATATCGATGAATCGGAAGTTCGAAACTGACATATTGAGACCAATCGTCTCAAACATCTGATAATCGTCTATAATGCTGACAGGTCCGAAAATGCCAATAGACGAATCACGCACGCCTGTGCAGTGTGGATCTGCATCAGGAATCACGAAGAAGCCCACTGCCTCTTCATCACGAACCTAGATTTGCATAAGGTCTCCCTGGGACATGACTGGCTATCGTGTCACAACCCCATCATCAACTGGAAAACTAAAGACATACAGTTCAACCATTGCCCCGATATCTGTGACTACATTCCTGAAGAAGGTGAACACCTCCTCACTCTCAACACCTTAACATATTTACGCTCAGTCGAGTATCTAATCTGTGCCAAAACTTCTGTGGCTATGGAACTTGCCATTCAGGAGAATGCAAAGAAGGAAAAGAAGCCCATTGAGGCACTCATGCCAAAAGACTATTACGACTTCCTTGACGTCTTCAAGGAAGACTCCTTCTCCGTTCTTCCCAAACACCGACCCTGGGATCACGTTATCGAGCTTCTAGAACCCCACAAACCTTACGCCGGAAAGGTCTACCCAATGACCCTAGCCAAGCAGGAAGTGCTGGACACATTCCTTGAGAAAAACCTGAAGGCAGGCCAAATAAAACCTAGCCAATCGCCATGGGCCGCATCGTTCTTCTTTATCAAAAAGAAAGATGGCAAGCTCCATCCAGTACAGGACTACTGACAGCTGAATGTGATAACAAAGAAAAACAAATACCCGCTCCCAGTCCCACAACAGCTGTTCGATCGGCTAAAAAAGGCCAAGTACTTCACGAAAATGGATGTCCGATGGGGGTACAACAATATCCAAATGAAGACAGAACAAGACCAGGAATGGGCCGCGTTCATCACAAATCGCGGACTATTCAAACCAACGGTCATGTTCTTCGGACTCACCAATTCCCCCGCCACATTCCAGAAAATGATGAACGACATCCTGAAACCACTCATGGATCAGGGTCATGTCATTGTTTATCTAGACGACATCCTTATCTTCACAGAAACCCTCGAAGAACATTGTGCCATCACACAAAAAGTCCTTGAAATTCTATGTGAACACCACCTCACGTGCAAACCAGAGAAATGTGACTTCAAACTACTAGAGGTAGAGTACCTCGGTTACATTATCTCTCAAGGACTAGTTCGCATGGATCTAGCAAAGGTAGAAGGAGTCACCACATGGCCTACACCCACAACCAAGAAGGATCTCCAGTCCTTCTTAGGGTTCGCCAACTTCTATCGATGATTCATCAAGGACTTTACGAAAATCGCACGCCCGCTTCACTCCCTAACCGGAAATGACCCCTGGAATTGGGAACACGAACAAGACCTCGCCTTCGAGTAGATCAAACAGACGATCACCACTGCCCCAGTACTAGCCATACCAAATGACAATGATCTGTTCAAGGTTAAATGCGACGCCTCTGACTTCACAATTGGAACCATGCTCTCGTAGAAGCAGAACGATGTCTGGAAACCCATCACGTTCCTGTCGAAGTCACTCTCCCCTGCCAAAAGAAACTATGAGATCTGGGACAAGGAAATGCTCAGCATTATCACTTCACTCAAAGAGTGGTGACACTTTCTTATAGGGGCCAAGCACACATTCAAGATCCATAATGATCATCGAAATCTCAAATACTTCAGACAGCCCCAAAACCTCAACCCCAGACAGGCTCAATGGTACCTTAAACTATGCAACTATGATTTCACACTCCTTCACAAACCAGGATCGACCATGGCTAAAGCCGATGCACTCTCACACAGAGCAGACCACGTTTCAACAGGTCACAACCCAGAGAACGAACAAGTCACGCTCCTAAAACCCTATTGGTTCCGAGTGCTCAGCGCTAATGCTATAATGAACACCATCAAGGACAAACAGTACAGCCACCATGTGTTCGTAAAAGCTAGATTAGCCACCAAAGATCCCCGATTCAAGACCGAGGATGGCCTCATCTACAGGGGAGGTAAAGTTGTGGTGCTACAGGACAAAACACTGATCGGACAAATTATTGAATCACAACACGATAATCTGACAGCAGGGCACCCAGGATGAGCATGCACACTAGAAAGGCTCTCCAGAACATACTAGTGGAAGACCATGAAACGAGATATCTTCCGATACCTCGAAGGCTGTGAAAAATGTCAAAAGGTAAAACCAGACCAACAGAAGAGAGCCGCCCCGCTTAACCCGAACCCGATACCCTCCCACAACTACCAAAATGTGTTGATCGACCTGATTATCAAACTACCCCACATCGGCGGAAAGAACGCAGCATTGGTAATAGTAGACGTGAAGTCCAAGGATATGATCGCTATACCGGTTTCGAATGAGATCAACAGTGAAGGAATAGCAAAGGCTTTCCAAGATCACGTCATGATGCAACATGGACTTCCCCAACGTGTAACCTCGGACTGAGGTTCCGTATTCATTTCCAACTTCATTAGAGAGTTATACAAACTCCTCAGCATCACCGGCAATCCTTCCACTGCATACCATCCCCAAATGGATGGACAGACCGAGCACATGAACCATATGTTAGAAATATACCTATGGACTTACTGTAATTACAGACAATCGGACTGGCCTGAACTCCTTCCACTCACATGCTTTACACATAGGAACTCTGTAAATTCCTCAACCGGCTATACCCCTTTCTTTATGCTTTACAGTAGACACCCCTTCACTGGAGTCGAAACCCTCATTGATTCGCCCAATGAATCTACCATGGTTTTTGCCGAGCACATGAAACAAATCCAAGAAGAAGCCTCTGCCTCCCTGAAATGTGCACAAGAGGCCATGAAGGAAGTCTACAATCGCTGGAAGAAACCGGCGCACAACTACCAAATAGGAGATTGGGTTTACATATTATCAAAAGACATAACCTCACAGCGACCACAGCACAAGCTAGATGACAAATGATACAGACCATTCTGAATCCTGGAGAAAATCGGATCATCAGCATACAAGCTAAAACTCCCAGAGTCACTCAAACTCATTCATCCTGTCTTCAATAAAACCCTACTACTACCTCAGATGTTACCAGACTTCCTGAACCAAAAAGACCCCCGCATACGACCCCAGACACCACCCACAGATGAACCACAATGGAAACCGGAATCCATCTACAATGCACGATGGAATAAAGGAACCCTAGAATACCTCATGCAGTGGACTGGGTTACCCAGCTATGAAGCCACATGGAATCAATGCCTGTTCATGGTCAAGCAAGGGTGGCTCCCTCTCCTAGATCGTTTCCACCATGAAAACCCCAATGCCCCAAAACCACTCAAGCTCAGAATCGGCAAAGCCCGTACTATCTCTGACTCTATCAACTACGAGCAAGAATGGCGTCACTGGGATGCCGTATTCGATCGTTGGCAGAACCGATGAAGAGAGGAAGGACTCTCTATAATCCCGACCCCGGAAGCTCCCACTGTCATTACTTGGGCATACTATACTCCCCTTTAATAGCCGCCTCAGAGATGCCTAAGGGCGAGAGTGATCGGGACTGTAGGACCGATCGCGATGAACCCTGAAGGGTCTGTGTACACCCTAGTACGAAACCAACTAGCAGTTCCCCTACGGCGACAACCAAGCCACCACCTTGGCAGGAATGGAATTCCACCCCCACTTGGGGATATAGCTTACCTTATTTATCAGCTGGTGGACTCCACCTTACTGTACAACCCAACTCCTCGCCTACAGAGGGGGTAGGGCACTATTTATTCTCAGCTCGATTTGGAACCTCTTGCCTACAGAGGGGGTAATGTCATGATACAAACTCTCGTTTCCTTTCCAAATAAGTAATATAGCACAGCATGTCACGTACCAGTACGATACGATATCTCCGACCGTGCATGCAAGTCCTCAGTTTCTGGTTAGAGTTCACGCAGTTCGGGACCTCATGTTCGTGTGTATGACTTTACGATGCCTCACGACATCCTCATGTATCTACAACCCCGGAAATGACTCAAGACCCCGGATACTAGACAGGGTCTATGACACCATTATGACAATATGCCCCCATGCCCCATGTAAATATACCCCTATACCGAACTGTGTATAAATAACCCCGCAGATGAAGCTGCGACCCCAGTCTTCATCTTAGCGGCATTAACTGCAAAATCTGCTCTTCACTATGACTTGGTAGACGTTTCCCTAGTCGACAGGTTTCACCTCAAGGCTTTTCACTGCTGTCGGTTCCCTCAGCAAAGGCTCGACAGCCGACATCACCCCTCGCACGACCTTATGAGTGTAGCGCTCGAGGTGAGTCGTGACAATTCCCTTTTTAGAGCAGGCTCAGGCCTCAAGTCATGTGACAGTGCGAATCTTCAATGTGATTATGTAACTCTGTAGCAAGATCAGTCGAAATCGATGCCAGTAGGTATCAATTGGTTGTTCAGTGCTCATCTTCAACCCAACCACTCACACAGACTACAGCTGGTGTAAGTTATGACAGTTAGAATCTGATTATGACTGTGCCCATTCAGGTTACTGACCGGTCGTCATAGTATCACCCTAGTCCTCCACGATGGCCCAACCTAGAACAGCTATCCTACCTCATCCCGAACTGGATTCCGTCCTGTCAAAGGGTGATGTCGTGGTGTTGAATGAGCTCTCCGATGCCTCCCAAGTGCGGGCCTGGACGAGACGCAAGGTGGCGAGGTACAAAAAATACATCAAAGCCCTCCTCGCTATCCACAACTCCATTGCTCTGATCAACAAGCTACCTACTGAGATCCTCCAGGAGGTCTTTGTCTATGTTCCCTTCAAAGCGGAGTGGTGCAATGCTTCCTGGATGTTGTCTTTACAAACCATCTGTCGTCAATGGTGCTCAGTGCTTTTTGCCACACCTGAATACTGGCTGGAGGGGCTCTATACCACCTTGAATCCCTGGAACCAAATCGTGTACCATAATGGAGATGACGAGGATGATGAGGACTCTGGTAACGAGGACGAGAGCAAGGACAAGCGACGAGTCCACTGCAGATATCTCGTGGAGTTGTTCCTCGATTGTTCCATGCCGCTCCCACTAGAGCTAAAGGTGTGGCGTACATTTTACGCCCACTACACAGGCTGGGAGACATTCGAAGACCGCTTTGACAGAGTTACCATCTTCGAGGCTGAGGTCAATGATGCAGGCAACTTTTACGACCTCTTTTACATGGTAATACCAAGCATGAAGCGGCTCAAAAGCCTTGAACCCTGTATCGAATATGAGTCCGAGGTGTACAGAGAGAAGTTCATGCTCGATCAATGGAAAGCGGAAGATCTGCCATGCCTGCGCTGACTCCAGACCGATGCACCCTTGTTCTGTCATGCAATGATGGTTCCTATACTGCACACGATCACCTTGTATGGGTCCAGAGACACCAGGACCCTACCCAGCTTGCTTGATGCGCTGGATGGTTGTCCCGCTCTCACCACAATCCATCGGCTTTACTTTGACACAGATCCTGAGCATGACTCGCAAGGAGAACGAACTCTTGACCGTATCATCAACCTTCCTAACCTTCGCTATTTGGAGTTTCTGGGCCAGATACCCACCCTCTACAGTTTCCTCTCCTGCCTCTCCTTCCCGTGGATAACCAAACTCGAGGTGTCTGTCGATGGTGGCCTCGACACTGATAAGTTCGTGCTGCCCAGTATCCTTCCACGCTGCATCTCCGGCCTCCACACATCCCCAACTATAGACCACCTATATATCCATTCACAACATGAGCTTTGCCACACAGATCCTCCATAGCCTTATGTGTCCATGACAGGTTTCATCCAGGGGGTGGAGCGATTACAGGTCGGGCCCGTCTTCCGGCTTTGTCGGGCCAGTCACTTTCTGCAGTTTCTCGAGGTCTTCGCTGCATGCACTGTGACAGAGCTCACGCTCGACCTTAGTCCTCTTCCCGATGATCTCGATGGAGAGTTCTGGAGACAGGTCTTCACAGCGCTCCCTGATGTCCACCGCCTCGAGCTCCTGTTCTGGACGACACAATCGAGGGCGACAAAGCGGGCAATCGCAGAGCGCTTTTTCATGTCTGTCCGGACTTTACAGGGGCCGGAGCACGGGCACTCTCTTGCATGGGTGCTGCATGCGGAGGGGAGCTGTGCATTGCATCTACAGAAGGAAGAGCTTGGTGACATTGAGCAGGTTCTACAGAACCACACACGCCATGGTGGACACTTGAAGGATCTAGAGCTCTACATCACAACATCTGGCCCCGAGGATATCTACTGGTCGAAAATCAGTGGCGTGGTGCAGATTACTACTGATGCTATAGCTAGTCGGTTCGTGACCAGGGACTATATCTGCCGGCTCGCGGGTGCAGCGGACACTGTAATCGTGGGTGGCAGGTGGGGATGTGCAGAGGATAATGGCCCCAATTACGAAGCTTGTGCAAGGAACGACAATGAAGAAGAGGAGTCCGAAGTGGGATCTGGTGATATGCAGGTTGTGTAGTACGTTCGAGACAATAATGCTGGCATTATTTGGGCATTATCCACATCCTTTGCCAACTCAAACACCACAGTGGTTTGCCTGCAAGGAGCAACATCGGTGATGTCGCACATATGTAAGCACTCTAGAATCCCATCACTGCTCCTGTATCTTCATACATTCCAGACTTGGGGGCTTCGGTGAAGGAGAGAGAGGGCAAGAGAGAGCAAGCAATAAGTGGCAGTCACGGTCATGGTCATGATGGAATAGGCGAGGTGATCACAAGCACCAGCCTTACAGTTCATCTCCGTATCGCCGTGTCTACCATGGTTGGGTCGCTCAACTGCAGGTACAACTCGCTATCCAACCTTCATGACTTTCTCAGCTTACATGCCTGTGGTACAAGATATCTAAATATCCTACAATCCCATCTCCGTTCGATGCACCACCAAGCACCTTCGCACCGTCCACCGCAGGCCTGCTGCACCGAGCACGGCTCCTGTCGCTCTTTCCTTCAACCACCATGAACAGGGACTTCAAGGTCTAGACATGCGATGGCTATATACCACTGGCGGGCACAGGGAGAATGCAGAGGGGAGGATATGGTGCACCAGAGAACCCTTAGGCACTAGGTGCATTTTGTCTTTCTGTGTTGGCGCGAGGCTCATCCTTCTATTTACATGGAGCAGAGCATCGGAGTCTGTCTCGGGCCAGTGGTTGGGTTGACAAGGATGCCCTATACCATGTGCTGTGCAACTGCCCTTCCCATGCATTCATACTGTTGGCCTGTTCCGTACTGCACAGTGCGAGAGCCGATAAAGTACCCGGGGTTGTAGTTGTCAGGATGTAAATGCGGTGAGTCTTCATTGACATCTGTTTACGAGTGTTTTTTACATCTCGATGCTACTATTCGTTGCCATTGGCACTACGTCTTGTACAAAACCGGGAGCATTACCCTAGGGTGTATGCTTATCAGCCACAGTGGCGCTCCTGGTGCTGCGCATGCTGGATTTTTCTAACGTACACCGCAGAGGATGCTTTTGCGCCTGAGCCGTGCTACTTTGCATTCTTTTTGTGACCGTTGCTGACTATCAATAGCATTTTGCCTCTGATCCCATTAGCAGATGGCTACATGCTGTTGTTACTCGCGACTTGGCATAATGATAGTCGTCCAGATTTGATGACCTCTGGGTGCGCGCGGACAGCATTGCTGTATTAGTTGCAAGACTTTTCCCCAAAAATCTCCATTCACAGCTAATACGTGATGGTTGCAGGAGGTCCTATGGCCCTCAATTTTGATACCATGTGTTGATTGGCCTCCAGTCCGTCTGCCCTAGCATTTTCACGTTCGCATCCCTGCACACATTCGGCCGTGCTACCCGCTCTGGCACTCCATTCCCCACGCGCCCTGCACTCCGTTTTCGGCATCGTTCATTCATCCCGATGTCCACTCTCCTTCCTCAGGCCCCATCTCTCCCTCTCCCTCTCCCTCTTTCATCATACTTGCCCCGGCTCTCATCCGCCCTGTTCTCTCCCTACCTTTCACGCTGCATTTTCACCAGGGTCTCGACGCTGTCCCCTTCGCCCGCATTCCCTCGGTCTTCCGCAACCTCAGCTTGGACCCGGCCCAGTTCCCGTTCGTTGCCCCCCCCCTCCCCGGACCCATCGATTGCGCATGGTCTTGACCACTGCACACTGCCACAAGCACCCGGACGAGAAGGATCTTACGTAGGTCAGCGAGCTGGCACCACTAACATTGGCCGGATGGCGGGAGCGTGATGCGTCGGGAATGCCACAACATGCCTATGCAACTGTGTCCACCTCCTCCCTGCCTCCGACAAGTTTTCTCTTTGTCATCGAGGGCGCATTTCATCGCAATGCCAGACAATGTGCATCCACTGCTGGTTTGTTTGTTGTCTGGTCCTGTCATTCCATTGGTCCTCATCCAGTTAGAAGTTTTTCAGTCAGGTTCTAGTGGTTTCCGTCTCGTGCGGAGTGTAGATTTTCTGGGGTTCCCTGCCCTGTATATTGGATGTGAGTAGTTAGTTTGTGCAATGCAGAATTACTTTCCCTTCTCTTGTGTTGTGTTCCCTGCTGCATGTGGATTCTCATCTCAATTCATTCTCTAGTTCATGTGCACTGTGAGCTCCCTATGTTTTGTCTTTTCAAGTCAGGCTGTGTGCCCTTGGCTTCTTGCCACCTGCTCTACATGAGCTCACCTGTTGCATGCAGGTTCATTCTGTAAAGGAGTGTGACCTAGATACAGTACAATAGGATGGAGGACATAGCTCTAGCCATAAAGGGGATCTACAGCACCATAATCCAATTAATATCTTATAAACTAGTTAAGATGTTTAGGGATAGTAACTGGTTATTAATGTACCAAACCAGTTTTGACAGACTATCCTTCATACTGCATTGGATGGATATGTCCTGGGGCCACTGAGTGGTTATGTGGGCCTTCACCATAATCCTGACCATGGCCTTCCTCAGGATTAATAGTAGCCCCTATTGACCCAAGGACATGTGCCAAGTTGGTTGAATGGTCCCTGCTACCTTGCAAGGTGCATAAAGCTTCACTGGTGCCTAGTCCAACCACAGTTCCTTGATGAGCCTCCTGAAGGTCTAGGAGGAAATGGGATATAAGCACAGAGGAAAGTCTAATAAAGGGAAAAGTCAGTGCTGCCCAGAAACAGTCATGCACTCTGTTGCCTATAGAAGTGATCACATACGGGGCTGCAAAAACTGATACTGAGCTGTTTATTCCATCTGGTAGCATCTAGAACAGAGATTATCAAGGAAAATAGCAAGTAGCCAGGGAAAAAAACCCACAGGAAGTTCTGCAAAAATAAGGTGTAATATGTTTAGAATAGTCAATGCACTGTGTAAGCAGAGTTTATAGCTTGAGTAATTGATTTATCAGAGATTTATAAGCAAAAAGCTTACATCCAATAAATTAGGCCTATTATAAATGCATATACCTTAGTAAATATTATAGTCAAAAGTAATATGGACAGACCATTAAGCAGCATTATGGAAGTAAGGCCTTTAATTTTCACAGTTCCATGTTTTACAATGCTTAAATCAGGCAAAAGCTTTCAGGTAGTTGCAAGTAAAATAGTATCTGCCAGAATGACTGATACTCTATTTGCAATAACAACTGTCAAAAGGTTAGTAATTTACTCCAGTAGACAGGAGAAATAACAAACAGCTACAGAACAAATTAGCTCCTTGCATACAATGGACAACCTTCTAATAGAACATACTTTTGAACAAGAGTCTCAGAAATTACAATGCTTGGAATGCACCCTTGTGTAGGGATGTTGATGCTATAAACATGAAACCCTAGGATGCACACCTAAAGCATTTTTATAAGCTTGTTGTTGACAAATGAGTCAGCCTACCTTTCTTACCATGTTGGTGATAAATTGAACACTTGAGAGGAGAAAGATAAGAGCTGATAGCCAACAATGCTGAGTTAGAGCATATCCCCGCAATGTAGTAAAAACTACAAGCACAGGTTCAGCAAAGCTTCAAGAATTCCATAGACATTTGAACTATCCAAGATTCCAAACCACATACCTGCTGGTGGAATGAGAGAAATATATGTAACTATGCTTTGTGCAATAAATATTGTGGTGCAGTTTTGATAGCCAACCACCTAAGTATTAATGTCTGCACTCAGAAGCATGTTCTAACACTTTAAGGAATTTAGACGGACATACCTTATTAGAGGATGGTATAATCTGCAAGATTGTCATAATTGCCGAGAGCAGAGTCAGGTACTTGTTCAAAAAGTATAGAGTTGTGGAGACAGGTCGGGCCTTCCTAGTCCAGAAAAGTTGCACTTCACAGGATAGGCTTACTATCCAGTCATATGCAATGAATACTAGAGATCACAATGTGAGATGGTTGATAACAATGCATCTAGACTTGAAACCTGCCAGATATAGAAACCTCGGCGCATTTGAGCCGAAAGCTATGGCATGCTATAAGTATCAGATATGATCTCTCACCCTTGCAAGACCGACTTACAAGCTAGGATAGAAAGCAATTATTTCTTGAATGATGGCATTGGTCTGAGAGGACATTTTTTATGAGGGTTGGTAAACAATGAGAAGCGAGATCAAGCTTACAACCTTTTATATCCCCTCCTCTGCGGCTTAAAACACTGCCATGAACAGCCATGAGAAACACCTTTGAGTTCTGCATTCTTGTACCGTGTGCATCTCCGCAGTGGGGTGCGCGCCGGCTGTCAATCTAGACTAACAGGATGTCTAGTATTACGCTGGGAAGGCGACAATCAACAGGTTGAACAGGGCCGTTCGCTGGAGGGAGGAGGGCTCTCCGTGTGCCGGGATCCTTGCCCCGTTGCTGGTATCCTCCGCCTGCCCCGACGAAAGCCAGCGTGACGAAGTTGGCCAGGTCAAGCAACTCCCATCGAGGGAAAGTGACCAACACCGACCATCAGAGCGCCTGACGTTCCGAAGTTCACACCAATCCGGGCCATTCTGGGGACATACAATGGCCTGCCATCTGGTACATCATGGAAGTAGCATCAGCTGAGCATCGCTTTCCCTCCACGATGTACGTACGTGGACGCAGTTTTTTGCTGGACGACTCGCTGCCTCCAGGATGATCGGACCATGACAGCCTCGCCGCGTCCTGACCGCAGGAATGTTCTCCGAATCTATCATCGAGGCTAACCCTGATACGTGGGTCAAGTATAGCTCAATCACCGCGCAGCGGAAAAGAAAGCACTGACGTGGCGGATCCGATGACCGTGATACACTGCATGGCAGTGCATAGCGTCTTGTACTAGCTGGCTTGCAAGCGGCAAGCCCGAGTAACCCAAGACGAGAGGCGGACTGTAGACCGCCGTTTTCAACCGAACACTGCATGTTCGTGTGAGGGGCAAGAGAGCGCAAGTAAGCCTGACCAAGGCTGCGGTGTGTGATAGTCGTAACTATAAGGCGAAGGAATGTCAGGACCCGTCCTCGAGCAGCATAGACTCGATGGCCGTTTAAACGTACACAAACTCGCTTTCCGATCATCCAAATACGCTGCCGAGCCGCTCGATAGTATTCATGCATGGAGGTCACGTCGTTGTAGGTTCACCTTGAATTCAAGTCGAGAGAATAATTGGTGCCCTAGCCCTGTCCGGAAGGCAGCAGACGCGGTTAGAGGGCGACCTAATACCAGCTGTGCAGTCGTCCTATCAACCTTGGTGAGCACCGTCTACTCTTCCTTGATGATCCCACCATTTCAATCGGGTTGATTGGGACGTTGTGCCAAGTATCGCGAAGACGAACCGCAAGAGCCGAACCCGCGGAGCAGAAACCAGCCCATGGTGTATCCCCGTGATACGTGACAGCGACTTCGGTACGTCCCCCGGAGATGCCCATTCACGCAGGTCTGGAGCAGGTAAGTTCGATGTGGAGGACCATTCGTTTTTGGACAGAAATAATGATGTAATTAGGCATTCAACCGGACGATCATCAGGTCAGGATGATTGCGTCCGCGGGTCCGTCGACCTGCGTCTCGCACCATCGACTCATCTCCCGCAATTCCTCCCTAAAACCCTCTCCGCCTGCGCGAGGCTCTTCGGTGGACTCGAAATGGTGTCACATACGAGAGCCAGACCAACGCTAATTCCGCGCCCACCCGCCGAGTCCACACTACGAGGCCTACTCCCTTCCACTTGCATGTAACAATCTCCAATGAGGACGCACCATTGTACCGGTTGAAAGAATCTTGTCTCTTGTCTCTCCGCCCTTCATATGCGCTCGTCGACGAGGTTTACTCGGATTTGCGTCGTTAGAGGGTGGATGGATGGTTGTGCAAAGACTCGTAGTCTTCCACGCGAACCGGCTCCCGCAAGCCTGGAAAACCGAAGTGCTGCACGGGATGTATGACAGGCCGTGTTATCATCCTAGCTGGCCCTGCCGAGAGCTGGGATACCTAGTGCGGCATCGGGCGTAGGTGTGGGAGCTGATTATCCATTAGTCTTGCCGCTTTCTATCGCAAAACGGCACCAAAGCGAACTCACACTTGGGACCGTGTACAGTTTTTGTGGGGGACTCGGCACAGACAGACAGGATGAGAGGGTTCAAGCTGAGTTGCAAGCAGGTCCTGGTTGCACGCCGTTGAACTTGAAGCTGATAATCGTCAGGCGGGGTGCCGGAAGTGCCCGGAACACCATGCCGAGCAATGCCGAGTTTCGTCGGTGGCGGCTCTATAGCACACATTGTCTCGTCCCATTCGCCGACCATCCCAATTGTAAAGTTAAAACATACTCACATCAGTGGGGAACTTCTCGCGACACATAGGAGTTCCCCAGCAACGCATATATAGCGCATTTTTCTGACCGTTGAAGACTTCTGCCTTGTAGTCAGCGATGTTGACGCTCACGAACATTTGACGATGACGAAAAAAAGGCTGTGATGTTGGTACTTGGCTTTCTCTCTGGAGTGCTCGCTTTCTTGTCGTGGCTGTATTGGGGGTTTGAGTGCTTTGAAAGTGCCTAGTAGTTGGTACAAGTTGATCGAATGGATGTTGAGTGCTCTGCTTCTACAAGCTATCGGTACTTGTGTCTTGTCGCGATACATTTGCGAAGCGAGCAAAATCATACAAACATCCGAATCTTCTAACTTTGCCAGTCGTCCAACACTCCCCTCCACACACTCAAGCACCCGGGTCCTTCGGCCAATCCGCAATTTTCCTCGCCTCCCCCACCAACTCGAACGTACGCTTCAGCTCCCCAGTCGTGTCCAGCGCGAGCGTGTACGTCCCCGGGTACACCCACTTCGCCCCGCTCTCGTCCGCCCGCGCGATCGCGCCCAGCGTCACCGTCAGCTCCGCGACCGCGCTCTTGCCTGGGGCGAGCCCGTGCAGCCGCGTGTACGACACGAGCTGCTTCTTCGGGTGCGGCGCGGGCCCGTACGTCCCGCTCGCGAAGAGGAGCGCGACGTAGTCCGAGGTGACCTTGCCCGTGTTCGTGACGCGGACTGCGAAGGTGTCGAGAGGCGCGAGATCGAGGAACGCCGCGCTCGCGTTCGCGCTGGAGACGAGATCGTCGATGGCGTAGCTCGTTGCGGGGGTGTTGGCATGCGGGCTTGAGGCCCAGGAGAACTTGAACGTCGTGTAGTGAAGCCCGAAGCCGAACTCGTATATGGGCGTTCCGGTGTACCACTTGTACGTGCGCCCGGGATTCGTCGCGCTCGGGCGCAGGCTCATGTCCGTCATGGGTACCTGCTCCGCGTATGCGGCTGGGTACTGCGTGATGGGGAGGCGTCCTGCGGGGGCGGCCTTGCCCGTGAGGATGTCGAAGAGCGCTGCGCCGCCGCTCTGGCCGGGGTATCCGCCCCAGATGATCGCGTTAACCTAATTGAAGCCCAAGGTCAGTTTCAAGTCACACCAGAACTTGAGTAACTTACCGCACGATCAGCTTTCAGCGCCGAGTCGTCCAACTGACCACCGCCAAACTGCGCTACAACGAGTGGCTTGCCCACCCCCGCGAGCTCCTTCACCAAGTCTAACTGGTTCCCAGGCCAAGTCACGTTCAGCCTATCCAGCGACTCGCGCTCAACCGTCTCGTCCAATCCCCCAGCAAAGACCACCGCATCGGCACGCCGGGCCGCCGCCACGGCCGCCGCGAACCCGCTCGTGTCGTTCGCCGTCGTAACGCCGGTGCCGAGCACATATTCAACATCGAAGCCGGCCTGCTGTGCGCCCAAGAGGGGGCTGACGAGGAACGGCGCGTTGCCGAAGTAGTTCCCCTGCATGAGCGTCGTGGCGTTCGCCCACGGGCCGACGAGCGCGAGCTTGCGGATGCGCTTGGAGAGGGGGAGCGTGCCGTCGTTCTTCAGGAGGACGATCCCCTCGACGGCGGCGGTGTGCGCGAGCTGCTGGGCGTGCGGCGTGTTGACGTCGGACCAGGAGAGCTGGCGGTAGGGCTGTTGTTCGGGGGGATCGAAGTATCCGAGTCTGTGGGTAGCGGGCGTTAGTTTCTACGTCGCGTATTTGGAAATGCAACGGGAATGACGTACCTGACAAGAGAAGCATATTGACGTATTGCTGCCTGCTTCAAATCTGTGGTGTTCACAAGGCCGCGAGAGAGCGCCTCAGGGAGGTACGTCGACGAGAACGTCCCGCAGTCGATGTCTGTCCCCGCCAGCAACGCATCTGCAGCCGCCTGCGCCGGGTCGTCCGTATAATTGTGAGGCGAGTAGATGTTCGAGACCGCATCGCAATCGCTCGTGACCCATCTATCCCCATCAAAGCCCCAATAGTCCCTCAGCACATCCTGCAGCAAAAACTTGTTTGCGCACGACGGGATCCCGTTTACCGCATTGTACGAGCACATCACGCTCGCGACCTTCGCGTCGCGCACGCACGTCTGGAACGAGGGCAGGTAGTACTCTGACAAATCCTGCTGTGACACTAACGCGTTGAAGCCGTAGCGCTCGACGCCCTCCCAGTTGTCGAGGTCGTACGCGGCGAAGTGCTTGCAGTCGGCGACGACCTTGAAGTAGGGTTTCGGGTTGACGCCGCCTTGCAGGCCGATGATGAGGTTGTAGACGTAATTTTGGAGGTGGAGCGGATCTTCCCCTGGGGTCTCTTGGCCGCGGCCCCAGCGGGGGTCCTTGAATGCTAGTCAAGGAGGGAGAAGATGAATATATGCGCATGACATCATAGGTACAGGGCGCTCACGATTGATGTTTGGGGTCCAGAAGTCGAGTCCGGCACGGCCGACGTTGTTGAATGCACGACCCTCAGTGCCAATGATGGTGGCAATTGCTTGGATGAGTGGGTCATCGAAGGCCGCACCCATAAGAATGGGTTGCGGGAAGGAGGTGGCATAGCTAAAGTTGCCGGAAGACGCGAAGCTGACTCCTGGGCTACCGGCAACCCCGTGCTAAGGAGAAGCAACGGGCGGCGATAAGAGGGTGGAATTTCCGGGTCGAGGAAAACAACTTACGAGCGCCTCAGACCACCAGTTGTACGCTGGAAGTCCTAGCCGAGGTACACCCGGAGAGGCGTTAACGGTGTTATTGGTGAGTTCTTCGTCGGTCCAGAGGTTTATGAGGGCCGTAGCGCGGGTGATGGCATCCTTGGAGGTGTCGCAGATAGTGTTGTTAGCGAGTGGGCCGTTGACACAGTCAGGAAAACCGTAGCCTGAGACGGAGGACGTCCCGACCGCGATCACGGTAAGGAACGCAGAGAGGCGTCGGAGACCGTGCGCCATCCAGATAGGCGGGGAGCTGGGGAGCTTGTCGAGAAGCCAAGACCATCGTGAACTGCCCCTCTTATCCTCGCCATGTTACGGCAATGGAGAAACATCGGCGAGTTCGAGCACCAGCATGAATCTACGCAGGAGTTTGAGGGACGAGAGGGGACGTCAGTGGAAGGAGTGAAGACGGTCAGGTGGATTGGTCAGAAGGTTGCATTTCTGGGTTGGACCACAGTTTCTGACGCTGGCGGCGGGACGGGCGGGAGAAGCAAGAAGTGTTGAATGCACGGCCGGAACGTTTGTTTGCGGCAGATAGTCATCCTGGACTGGTCGAAGTCCCGAGGTGCGAGCTGTTACGGCAATGTGAGACCGAGGGATGGATTGGAAGAGACTCGGCATCCAAGGAAGAGCTTTCGAAGAGTATTTCCCGTAGAAGAGGAACATAGGGTGGCTAGAAGAGAATTCAGAGAGGGTCTTTTGACAACGGAGACGGGAGGAGCGGGAGAGCGACAAGGAGAAGAAAGAGAGCGATGGCTTCCTCGGCCCGTCTTCCTCGTCCTTGTGGATTTCTCACGTTGATGATGGACCTCTGTGATTGGTCTGTACTACTTACCTCGAACCATCCCCGGCCAGACTCCTCTACTAGGCTCTAGATCTTCCCCTCCCCCTAAAGCTAAGCATGCCGCTCCCGTATGCGTGTGCTTCAGATATCGCCGGTCTTGCAAGTCCGAACGATGCTCAACAAGCCGCAAGATTGAAGATGCCGAGTCCTGGTTTGGCAGGTTAAGTGCCTTCAGCCCATATCCCACTGTCGCTTACCTTGAATGTTCAAGTCAGTGATCCTCAACCAGCTGAACTCGATGGAAAGTGACCCCTTCCTTCCATGTATTTGGCAAGTTAGGTGAATACAGATTGTCAAATGTCTTGTGCGCGGCGTGCGAGTGGACGTCGGTCACGGTATGGTCGCCGTATGCTGTCAGACAAAATTGCTTATCCCGTTTACTAGCACTAGCAACGTTCAAGTTCCTGTCTTGGCAACGCTGCCACCCAATGGTGGATAGTCGGTCAGCGCTTCACGACGATCCTGAACGCTGGGTAGCGAGTTGACAGAGCCGGTCTACAAAGAGCTAGCAACATGGATACAGTCGTACAACAAGAAAGCTGAGGTACAGGGCTGTAACTACTACTAATGCCCAAGGACGAAGGTGTGCCTGGGAGAAAGCCAGTCCAGATTTGAGCTGACTCAAGTCCGAAACATCATCGATGGTACAGCGCGCCCAGAGCATTCTTAGCGACGAGTTATGTTATCACCGCTGGAACGTAGTTTGATTGCCAAGTGTCAACGATGGCTGTGGACCCAAAGCCCCCACCGGCGTCCAACACTAACACATCAACCATCCCCAATGCGAAATGTCTCGCCCTTTCGTCACCGTCATGGGTGGAACTGGTTTGCTTGGTGAGTTCAGGACGTATTCACTGGAGGGGTTTTCTTGACCTTTACTCCAGGCAAGAATTCCAACAGGCCATCACATGAGCAACGCCTTCGTGACCGACTTCCGCCCCTCCTTCTCTCGCGTCCGCATCCTCACGTGCGACCCCGTATCTGCGAAGTTTCTGAAGCTTGATTCTAAAGGAACCAAGTTCGTGAAGCTCGACGACGACAAGACGTTCGCAGGGACGGACAACATCATAAACGCGGCGCTCCACGCAGCACGCAATACTACAAGCTGCGACCAGGACCGGCGCGAAGGCCCGTACTTCATGCGTGCGTGCGGGGATGAAAACTGACTATGGATGCGTCCTGGGGAGCAGCGACCACCCACTCGAAATCAGCGATTTCCCGGGCTACGGGTCGCTGCCGTCATCGCGTCCATCCACCAGCCGAGGTGAGTCCGCACTCCGCAATATCAGACCACAATTCTGATTTCCCATCGTTTGTGTAGCTCCCCCCTGTACCACTCGTTCTAGCAGATTCTTCTGCTATCGCATGGCCGTGCGCTCTACTCGGGTCCGTGCAGATTCGCGCCCGCTAGGCACTTCTCCGCACGCGGCATCGCGCACAAGGAGAGGTACAACGTGGCGGAGTCCGGACTACCTTATCGACGTCGCGAGCGATCCGCCCGTCGCGCTCTTCCCGCTGTCGGATGGTACGATCCAGAGCGAGCTGAAGGCCGGCTCGTCGTCCGACGGGGTCGAGAAGGGCTTAGCGGGTAGCCCGGCGAACTGCAACGCATCGATGGGCAAGCAGAAGACAGGGCGGGGCTCGTTGTTCGGGCAGCTTAACGTACGCGGCGACGTTTTTGACGCAATTACAGGTCCTTTCAGGCAGGGAATGGAAGATCCTTCGGAGGGACAAGACGCTCTTCTTTTTGCATGTCGCTGTTGCGTCTGTGTTGGGTGTATTCTGCGGAAGGCGCATCAACTTGTTGGTGAAGGGTTGGTCTGATTTCGGCATGCACATGGTCTTTATTTCGACACCGCCGTCACCACCGCTGGCTTCCAGACGCGAGTGGGATGCCGTTTCTTCTTGGTCGGTCCATTTCACGAGGGCTACTCGCTTGGCTCACCGTGCTCACCACACCTGTCAAATTCTTAGGGTGCGCTTATCGCGTTCTAATCCCTCGGCGTTCTGTACAATGTCGTGGGGATCCGACCACCGTTCCTCCGGAAACGATCGGTGGCGTATTACAGGTTAGCCTCGACCTTGTCCCATGCAAATCCCGTACTGATGGTTCCTTTTCAGTCCGGGCCACGGCGTGGTTTTTGTCCCGATTTATTTGGCTGTCATCCCTCTACGAAGACTGGGACATGAATTACTATTCATGCTGTTGTACTCTCTTTCCATCTCGTCATTTTCAGGCGAGTTCGTAACCATCGGGCTAGTTCTCCCCCTGGTGGGTGAGTCCTCGTGTTGATGGCTGAACCGAACTAACCACCGTGGTAGGGCGAGCATCGGAAGTCGCTACAACCCGCGTACGAGAGCTGATATCAACGGCGGACATGGGTTCTCCTCCTGTTCTGCTCGTGGTGCCGTCGTGAGGGTCAGGTGGTTCGAGGATCCCGCGTCCTCACTTGCCGAAGCTACGTGAATCGTCCTGCGAAATATTGAAGCTACTCTATTTTTCGCAGACGTCGCCTTTGTTCGCCTCCAAAAATAAATAATCCTGTTGGTATGCTCATGCCATACTTGATAGTTTTTGGTGATCGTGCTGAAAGGCTAACGCTACTAGGTACGGCTTGTATGGTTCCCAGGATTCTTGCGGCTTTCCGAATCCATTGCAAGCTGGCCGTTCTAGCGATATAAAACCCGTCTTTCGTCAAGGGAGTATGTGCGCGTCTTTGTATAGGGCAACGATCCCGGTCAGGTTTATTTGGTAAGGAAGTCCGTTTCCATCTCTTTAGCCAACCGGGCTAAAGCTTCTCCAAAACCAACGAACGTTACTCATCAAGTCGCGTTGGTGGACGCTGTGAATCGCACGAAGTGACGGATACACGGTGGACTGACGGTCACCAGGTCATTTTTTCCGACACGAGGTTACTCTTCTAACCGGGACCAAAGCGTCTATGGCTACTGCCTGGCAAACCGCGGTCCCTTCTCAGACTGGTCGGTCATGCCCCTCGCTTGCACATACTCTCCTCACTCACCGTCTTGCGCCCTCCGGATAGATATTTAAGCGGGCATGCCCATCTGCCAAGGCTCCCCATTCGACAACGTTGGAACTCCATTGCCCAACACCCAACCGCCTCGCAGCACCCCTCCCCTTTCCACCTCTCGTCACCATGAAGTTCTTCAAGAGCGCACTTGCCGCCGTCGCAGTCGTCGCCTTCGGCTTCGCCGGTGCCTTCGCCCAGACCGAGAATGCCGTGGTCACCGGCATCCGGAGCGTCACCACCGCCTCTGCCACTCTGCAGACCACGGTGTCCACCTTGAACATCACGAACATCGGCTCCAAGGGTTTTGTGAGTGAATATTCGCCGCTTTCTTTAGGTCCAATGATACTCACATTTCTGCAAGGAAATCGCGTCGGGCCTCAAGTCTCTCACCGTGTCGATCACCAGCTTCACCAAGACGATCGCCGTCGTGCGTCTGAGCGCCATGATGGCCCCGGTCACTGGGGACTTACAGCGTTATCGTTATTTCAGAGCAAGCCTGTGCCGTTCGACAACAGCGCAGCCGAGGCCATCGTCGAGGTCCTCGTCGACTTCGTCAAGGTTCACCAGTAAGCTACTATCGCCATTTTCGTGGTCCCGTCCATTAATTAAAATACCTATTCTAGGGCTCTTCTCAACACGATCATCGGCAAGCAGGTGTGTTCTATCAAGTTTTCTATGTTTGTCCACCCCCTGAATTATTTGCAGGGTATCGTGGCCAAAATCCCCTTCCTCGGTTCCGGAATCGCTACGGCCCTCCGCGGCATCGAGAAGGTCGTCGATGTAAGTCGCATGGTTCGTGTGTTCGGCTTTGATTATCAGCTAACGACTCCCATTCCGCCAGACTTTCGCGTTCGCTTTGATCGCTCTGATTCCGACGCAGAAGAATGCGGCCCAAGCCCAGTTTGTGAGTCGCTTCGCCAGCGGACGCGCGCATTGTCCGTTTCGCAGGGATATCGTTGACACGCTGCATGCGCAGGCCCAGTTGACTGTGACTTTCACGCAAGCGATCAAGGTCTACTCTTAAGCCAAAAATCGGCCTTCACGTTTTGCGCTGCAGGCTGTCCCTTCGCGGGCAGCCAAGCTGGCACTGACGGTCATTGGTCATTCTTAGAAACGGTTGTGTCCTTGGGTTTTGCGTGGTCTTGGTTCTGGCTTCGGGTACGCTGACTAGATGTTGATGTTCCGAAACGGGGGCGTTGGCTGTAGTAGTTTTTGGCGATGATGCTTGTTTTTTGCTGTGCGGTCGTCTTCGATAAATCGAATCTCTTGTTCCATTCCTAAGCGAATCACAGCATAAGGTCTCGACGTGTGGGGAGTCCGCGAACTTCGTCAGTCGAGTTCGAGGGCAGGAAATTGAATGGCTCGCGCGGCCCGTCTTCTCGTGGATTGGATTTTCTCACATTGATGATGATGGACCTCTGTGATTGGTCTGACCCGGATCCATCCTTCTGTGCAGCCCACCACCTCCGCCTCCTGCTGTTTCCCCCAACAAGTGCCAGTGATGCGCCCTCTCGGGTTTCTCAAGAATACGAACAGTCCCGGTCGAGCGACAAGGCACCGCTGGCAGTAGCTCTATGCAAACTTGACGAACATCTGATGAGCATAGCACCGTCCTATAAGTAAGCACTCGCCGAGGCGGAGCTCCGCAAATTCTTGTTCGCGACGGGTGCCACCGAAGACGCGCTCGACGCCCATCTCCGGGCCCACAACCAGATGGCGCAGGAGGTCGTCGAGAGAGGAGCATTCCGGGCCCTCGGCGTACGTCCCCGTTTTTCCAGAATCGCATCCTCACGGTGAAATCCCCCATTTCATCCCGTCTCATCTCCCCTCCTCGTCTTCTCCCACTGACAAAATCCGGACGACGGACGCGCTCCAGGTCAAACCAGCATCAGGCGACCAGGTCTACAGCGGCCGCGTCCCCGACTCACCCTATGCGATCCGCATGTGGGAGGGCGGCATGGGCCCGTACGACCAGTTCTCCCTCGACTTCTATGACACCGAGCGAAGGGTCCCCGTCAACCTACGCCAAGGGTACGCCCCGTACCCAGCTCCGGTCATGCCATCTGGCTTCGGCTTCGGCGGGGGCCGAGGGCGGCCAACTTGGCTCGTGGGAGTATAACCTGGGCATACAATCATTCCCGGAGGGAGAAGAGAGATGGAGCATGCCTGGGGGCGCATACATCGTACTCAGGCGTAACGGCCACCCGCATGTCACCTTCCAGATGCCCGTTATGGCCGCACAGCCCCAATGGGTAGTTCTCTGGTTCTCTAGTTTGAATTGGCCCGCTTTGTTCTGCCGCCACTCTCGTCGCTCGCTGTCACACAATGCATTGTTGTCGCTGTTGCGGATCCGCACACTGTCACCCCGACTGCAGTGTACATGTGCATACCTGCGCTTTGTAAACTCTGACCATGCTTCAACTATCCTCATGTCCCTCTGGTGCTGACAGCTTTCGAAACCATTATCCTTGTTGGAATGCGGGAAGTTTCTGTGGCATGGTTCGTAGTAATTCGTACGCGTACAAGGTGACTATTAAAAGCGCGTCACCCAATCGTCCCATAACTGCCGTCTAATTCGTCGTTGCTTCGTGAATTCTATGATAAGCCTGCAAAAGAGAGGCGGATAAGTGCGGATATCAATGCTTGGACCGCATGCTCATCGTCCTCATCGTAGGGACTGCGAGCAACAAAAGGGCGCGTCAATAAGCAAACCGTACGCCTCACAAGCATTCACAGAGGATACGTACACATCATGAGGCCCTTGATATCCTTGACGCGCGACTGCTCGATGCTCTTGCGCATCAGCAGCACGCGTATGCTCGCCCACACGAGTAAGAGCACCCCAAACGCGACCGGGATGAGCCAGTAGAGCGGCGAGAGATGGAACGAGCCCCCGAAGACGACGTGCAGGGGTGGGGTGTAGATGATGAACATGCCGAGGCACGCGCCGCCCAGGATGCCCGCGAAGTTGTACAGGTTCCCGACGATGGCCTTGCCGAAGGGGAACCGGAACTTGGCCTTCACGGCAAAGACCTGCGCGGAATGTTCATGAGTCAAATGCGAAACTTGGAGCAGCCCGTAGAGACTTACGTTGAAGCATTGGATGATGAAGATTGATAGGTATACTGGAACGTTTGTCGCGTCAGTTGTGAGCAAACATCCGCTGGCAAGTTGCTACCGTACCAATTGACTGAGCCTGTCCAAGCGCATCGACTTGCTTCCAGGCAGGGATGACTTCACCGCGGCTATTGGTAAAGTCGGGGGCATCTTTTACGAAGTAAGCTACGGACGCATAACGTAAATCCTTCGTAAGTCCTGATAGGAAGCAGGAGTACGTACTGATCGGCGGGTTCGCGTTGAGAGCTGTCTGTGCCCTGCGAAGATCGCCCGGGGTAAAGCCGTTCTTGAAGAAGACTACGAAGTACGCTGCCAATCTGCAGGATTCGAGAACAGAAGGTAAGAAGACGTTCCTGAAGCCGAGACGAGTACACGAGACGTACGCTCCAGCGAACTCGATCATCCCGGCTTCCAGGTACGCATAACTGAGGAGCTTCCCGTCGACCAGAGTCTCATCGTCGGATCCCTCGAGAGCGTCCTCCCAGAACTGGCGAGTAAATGGCGCCTTGAGACTGGCCATCATCTGCGAGAACTTGCTGGGGCGGATGACTTCGTGGGTCTCGGGGTCACGACGGAGAGTCTTTGTGCGTCGGAGGGCTCGCCGCTTCAACGATGAGATCGAACGGTCGTTTACGGGTTTGCGAGGCGCCATGCGCATCAGCCCGTCTTTTGTTTCTGGCTTGTCCCACGCGAAGGAGAGCTATCGGAAGTGTCAGAAGAACATCATGCGTGAAACCAGGCAACTACGCACTGCAACGAAGAGCTCGAAGCCGAGATCTACAGCGACCAAATGAGCATGCGTTTTCGTATGATGGGGGAGACAACATACCGATAACAAGGATCAGAATGGCAGACAGCGGGAGGGGAATGGGGACCACCACGTCTATGCGGAACGTCAATGCAAACCTCGCGAAAAAACAACAAAACGTACAAAGCAACTGAGGGAAGACCTCCGGAGTACTGTGTGATATCGTGTATTGGATAGAACGCTTCAAGTTGACGAAGATCTGACGGCCCTCCATAACACCCTCTGCCAACGACGATGAGGCAATATCGGGGAGGGACGGCAGGACGGCACTTACTGACTGTCGAAGCAAAGTTGTCGTCTGCACGAAAGATGAGACCACAAAAGATGAGGCGAATTCAAGGCATCCGGAGCGATAGACGCACCGAGAAGGATCATGTTGGCAGCCTCTTTGGAGACATCGGACCCGGAGATGTTCATAGCAATTCCCAGGTCGGCCTTCTTGAGGGCGGGGGAATCGTTGACACCATCTCCGGTACTGCACGAAGTCTCGTCAGCAGACGAAAACCATGCAAAAGTGAACCAAAAGACTTGCACTCCAACGATGTGGCCCAGTGCTTGCGCGCGCTTGACTACAAGTCGAGTTAGTGAATGGTCTAGGCCCATATGAGCCCTCTGGACATACCGATTTCCAGTTTGTGTTGTGGCGACGTGCGCGCGAACACAATTTCGTTCTTAGCGAAGACTGACGGTACCCTTGTTAGCCTGACGATTGACTTGGTCCGACGTCTACGTACTCTGATCCCACTGCCAGCCTTGCAGACTATCAATGTCGTCTCCGTGAATCACGACCGCGTCGACCTCATCGTCGTAGATCTCCTCGATCGGCCGCCCAGTCTTCTTGCTCAAGCTCTCCTTCGTATCTCCCAGGATAAGGTTGATTTTGCGCGCGATAGCCTCCGCAGTCTTTGGGTGATCACCAGTGACCATCATGACCTTGATACCGGCAAGGCGGAGGGTACCGATCGCCTCGCGCACGCCGTGCTTAGGTGGGTCCTCGAGCGAGATGAGGCCGCAGAAGGTGTACTCGGTGCTGGGGTAGTTGCCGTCGTTCTTGGAGAATTCGTGGTCGCGATCGTATGTGTCTCCTGGCAGCAGCTTCTGCGCGCAGGCGATGACACGGTGGCCACGCGACGCCATGTACTACATACCGGAATAGATAGTCACCCAATGTAAACATGCCCGAAGGGAAGGAACGTACGTCGTAGGCCTCATCGTACGCCGCCTTGAAGTCGTCCGTAATCGGGACTTCCTCGCCGTCCTTCAAGTAAGTCGAGCACTTAGCAAGCACACGTTCAGGGGCGCCCTTGATGTACGCCGTAAACACGCCGGTCTTATGGGGTTTGTCAAGCTGCGACGATGATTAGCTCTGTAGTCCTGTACCGGAGCCACAAGCCAACTCACGATGACCAGCGCCCACTTGTTGGACGAGTTGAAGGGAATCTCGAAGACCTTAGGGAACCGCTTCTGGTATTCGTCATAGTCTGCAATGTGCTTCCCTGCGAAACGAATGAGACCGGTCTCCGTCGCATCGCCAAGGATCTTGCGCTGCTCGAATGGGATGTCCGTCTTGTCGAACTTGACGTGCGAGTTGAGCGCCGCGATGTCGACCATTTCCTGCATGCCGGGGGAGCCGATCGCGAACGTCTCGGTAGTGTCGCTGTCGTTGTTGGACTGGAACGCAGAGAACATCCGAAGGCCGCTCCACAGGTTCGTCACTGTCATCTGGTTCCTGGTCAAGGTGCCGGTCTTGTCGGTGGCGAGGAGCGTAAGCTACAAAACGAGTTAGTGCCGGGATCTGAACATCGCTTTCCGACGCGCTTACAGAACCTGCAGTACAGTCAGCCACAGACAAGGGACGTATACGAAAAGGGACGCCTACCGAGAGTTTCCACACCCTGCAGGTCTTTGACCAGGACGTTCTGCGCAGCCATACGTTTCGCTGCGATAGAAAGCCTGGCAACACCCTCAGCCATGTTGGCATGTCCGTTATGCGATGGCACTCACAATAGCGTCACAACGGATGGTAGACCCTCAGGCACGAAGGCGACCAGAATCGATACCGCGAAAGTCACGGTCTGTTCGCCCTTGCCCTTGTACACCGTGGTGATACCGACGATGAAAAACACGACGGCGAAAACGATGGCGATCGCCGACACCGCCATGACAAAGCGGCCGCTATTCCAGGACGTCACCGAGGCATCCAGGGAACCGGAAGGTAAGAG
>BACB01004357.1:0-17043 GCA_000338015.2 Ganoderma multipileum BCRC 37180
GGGATTCTCGGGATCCTCGAATGGCATCGTCACGTTCTGTGGCTCCATCGATCACCGCGTGGCACGCTTGCACAAAATGAGGAGGTCGGGGGCCGGGAGGCACAGTGCTAACTCAGTGGCACCGTGGCACAATAATATTCAGGGATTGCACCCAAGCAACTATCGGGGCGGCGGACGGCACGGACCAGCGATCTGGTTACCAGCTGAAGTTGAAACACGAATATTAATATTCGACCACCGTTCGACGGGGCCCGAAACCCGGAGAAAAGAGCTCTGGAGGAGAGAGCGGAGTCCCCAAGCATTCATACGGTATTCCGAATTCAAGCTGGGATCGTAATGATCGGTCTACCGATGCTGGCGCGACGTAGTACCACACCGCGGTACTACTGTGGATGTAGGTGAGCTGCGCGCACCACACCGCGCAGCGCAAGGAGGGACACTTGAGCAAGTTTATTCTTGTTGATGAGAAGGTGCCCCACTGAGGAAGCTTGAAGGGATGATACAGTGACATACACTGCCGACGGAACATGGCCTTGGGGAGGCCTTGGGGCTTCCCTTGAGGCCACAACTCGTGGACACCATGTGCGCTGGAGGTGCCACGCTCTATTTTCCGACCTCCTGAAACAATCCGCTGAATCCGGAATTCGGAAAGACAACAGAAGGCAGGACACCCCACTTAGGACACCGGAGGAGCTTGGGGGTATCGCCGTGGGGACCTCATCGTCGAGCATCGGGAGGGCAGGCTGGGCACATGAGACACGATCGGGGGGCCTCCATGCCTCATCGGTGGCGCACGACCATGTGGCTTCCAGAGAAAGCAGAGCGCGTCGATGGGCGCGATCGTCGCCCCCAGCGCGAATCAGAGTCATTGCGTCGTTGGGCTGCCGAGCGGACCTGCAGTCGGGGCAGTGTCGGAGGGTGGGGGTCGGCGCTGAAGGACATTCAAGTCTGGCTTCCAAAGTCTGATCGCGAGAAACTCGTGGTCGCCTCTGTTGTCGCTGCCAAGGGCGATCCAAGTGCGTCGCGTACGCCGTCGACGTCAGCAAACTTTGGCATGGCAAGTCGGAACTCCAGACAAGGGCACATACAGTAGATGTTTCAACAGTCCATTAACAGGAAGGCATGGCTGTGTAGCCTGGAGTAATCAAGCCGGTCTTGAAGAAAATTCGCCTACGGTTTCAGTGGCTCAAGACGCAAATGTTCATTTCACGTGCGTAACTGGAATGTCCATTGGATACAGGATATTAGCAGCCGGAGTAACAAGCATGGTCGTTGCATGTCATGAAGTTCTAAAAGGAAGTTGATAAGCTTAGTAGGATCGAAAGAAAAAACAGTCAAGTCGAGAGCGACTCACCGTAACGGCATGTGGCAAAGATGAGGTCGAGCCATAAGAACATCGAGTGAGGCCAGGGAAGCAAGAACAGATTAACAACAGGGGGAAACGGGCGTAATAAGTATAGCGAAATCGTGTATGGATGTGGGGACAAGGTAGTTCAAAATAGTACAGCGCAGAGTACGATCGATGTCCGAAGCCAGGGTCACAATACAGCACGAAAAGTACACTGAACGAGTAATGATACATACAGACACATCTTCACGGGGAGCAAGAAAGAACGAGGCTCTAAACGAGGGCGCGCTCGTGATGGGTATGGAGCCATTGGAGCGCAGGAACCGCCCCACCTAAAGGCTAGATACTCTCCCGGAACTTCGTGCCATTATCGAACTTGCGCATGGACCCGACGTTGATCGAACCAGTGCCCTGCGACACCATCTGGACGGAAAAGTGTCTTTCGTCGGGAGGGTAATCGTTTTCGAACTCTCCCACTGACTTGGCGGGAGGCGGCGGACCTCGAGTATCGTCTTCGGAAGGCTGAAGGTCGTGCTGGAAAGCAGTGCTGAGCGGGGTTTCGGGGGAGGGCGCCCGGAGCTCGACTTCAACGGAGTCAATGCTCGCGCTGGGGACGACTCGGCGTCGGGGGTCGTCCACCATCGAAGACGAGGATGGATGTGAAACCATGGAGGGGTATCCGAGGGTGCCTCCCTCGCGAAGCTCACTTGCAGTGTGATATGGCAGGGGGTCCGAAGGATCCCACTCGTCACCGTCCGTCCCGGAAGCCTTGATCCAGCCATTCCGACGGCCAAATAGCCGTGCGAAACGCTCACGGATCCCTGGAGGGCCGATGGGAGCCTCGCCGGTGTACTGCGCGCGGGGTTGGGCGCGCGAACGACGCATCTGCCGCTCGTACGGAGTGGGTTCGTGGCTCCGGAGAAGGATGAAGATGCCGATGCATGAGAAGACGAAGACGGCTGCAAGGACCGCAATGAGCGCAATGAAGCCGCCGTACGAACCACCTATCTCCGGCCGGCTTGCCTCGGCCCTCTCGTGCTTCACGAGGTTAACGTGACATGACATGTGGATGAGCTGTCTCTACTGACCGGATAGAGTTCAGGCGGACTCACCAAGGTAACTAGGGACGCTGAACGTGGCTGTGGGTCTCTCGCCACAAGAAACGCCATATTACGTCACTGTCGGCGTGTTCTAGGCACACGTTGCTTGGGGGAAGTGCGAAATGGGGTGTAGAACCCTTCTAGAGACAAGCAGGGATTGTACTCAGGATGGTGGTCGAGCGCAGGGCGGGCGGAGGAGGCGTGCAATGCAGGAGGTCGTCGCTCTAGGGGGGCGCACGACTTGCGACTGCCCAGCGTGCGTGCAGCAGTGGAGTTGCCCATATCGGGGTTATCAGGAATTTCTAATCAATTCGTGCGTTGTCATAATTCCCCATTGAACCCAGGATCCGTCCCCGAGAACGCGGCCACCGTAAAGACTCTCAGTACTCAGTTAGCTGTTACAGGAGCCGTCGCTAGTAGGTCAAGTGTTAAATCTGTGAAGGTGTGCAGTAGCAGCCATGCTCCCAGGCTGAGCCAGCTTATCAGCGGCCATTCTGACAAGTCGATATCTCGTCAGCTTGGGCGGCAATTATTATGATAATTTTACGTGATTCTCCCACGAGTGGACGCCGACCACGACGAAGAAGGCAACGAAGAGCTTCCAGCACACACGCTCACCACGAGCCCTGCAGTGCCAAATCACAGTTGTAGGTCCAAGTATGCCATCGTCGCGGGATGCCAATACGGGCAGGTACGTTCGTCTCCTCGGCCTTCCCCTCAGGGTCGGTTAGCTGGTCTAACACAAGTCATCGTTGTCATTTACAGGGGTATGACGGGCGCGCCGCCCGCGATGACGTCGCAAGGCGGGCCCTAAAGGCTAATATACAAGAGGGGACGAACTCAACGCGCAAGACGCCAGAAGGGGAGAGGAGAGGAAGAGAGGGAGGACGGGAAGGCAGGAAACCCAAGTATAGATACAGCGAAGACAGGTGAGTCCACCACGGCCAAACGAACTATGCTACATGTGTATCGAAAAGTATCCTTTCGTTTTTCGTTTCGTCGACGGAACAAGACGTGTCGTCGTCGTCGTCGTCGTCGTCGTCGTCAGATAACGTTGCAAAACCGGTCGTAACATATCGTACCGAGAGCAGGGACAAGAAGAGGAGAGGAGAGGGGAGATAGTTAGAGTTCGGTCTGTGCTGCGCCCAAGTGCTCCGGCGCCGTGTATCCGCCGGTCGCCCCTGTGGCCTTAGTCCTGCTGCCCGGACTGGGGGAGGTAGAGCGCGTACGGTTCGACGACCTGCGGCGCCCCGTAGGCGTCGTGCGCATCGCGGATTCCGTAGTGCCCGACGCCGTACGATTCGAGGTCGCCTGCGGCGTCGAACGGGTCGAAGGGCGCAGAGAGGTACATGTCCTGGGACGACACGGGCATGCCGAGCGAGTAGTCGCTGAATGGGTGAGGAGCGGGCGGCGGAGCGTCGCGCACCGAGGAGATGGAGCCCCGGGGCGTGCGATCGGGGTCCATCCCCGGGACGAAGACGGTGAGCATGTCGTCGTGGAACTTGTACGCGGGGCCGGCACTGGGCTGCGACCCGCAAGCACCCCACGGGTCATCTGTGGGGTTTACGGGTAGGAAAGCAGATTCGAGGGCCTGAACTGCTTTGAAGGGTCGGTTGGCCGCAGAGGAGATGGAGGGACGGGCGGCACCGATGTCCGTTTGGGGTGTCATCCGAGCGGTCATCATGTTGTCGCGGGCCCACCCGTACAGGGAAGAGGAGGCGACTGCGGAGTGCGACGTGCTGGAAGGGAGCATCGACGTCGTCGCCGAGCGCCTCCTACCGGTGATGAGAGGCGCTGACGACGAGGACATGTACGACGCGGGCTGGGACGTCGCCGGGGGAGGCGCGAGCTCGAAGGACGGCGCGAACTGGGGCTCAGGCATCTGCACCTGCGTGGAACGGTAAGCGATCATGCGTGACCAACGGACGCGTACAAGACTCACGGGAGCACTCATGGGTGACGGCATATGATCGGGAGTCCCGTCCCCAAAGTACGGCACCGGCGACGGAGCGAATGAGTCGATCGACCAGAGCTCGCCGAGGTCGTCCGACGACTCTGTGTAGCTATCGTCGAAGACGAAGTAAGGCGAGCAGTCGCCGGGGAACGCGAGCTCCTTGGACGGGCAGACAGGGCGCTCGAGGAGCGAGGACATTGAGCCGAAGGGATCGCCCGACAACAGGATGTTGTTGCCGCCAGGCGTGATCGGCACCGGGCAGGCCACCTGCGGGGGGTTCGAGCACGACCGGCAGCGCGACGTCGCGGGAGTGTCGGGCGGCTCGGGCGAAGCCGAGGACGCGACGCTCGCGGGTGTGCGGGCGCGCCCGCGCTTCGGCGCATTGCGGCGGCGGTTGGTGCTCTTGCGCACGAACTCCTCGACTTGCTCCCGGCGCGAGCGGAGGGCGGGGTGCTTGCGGTGGTCGCTCCGCGTCCGTTTGTTAGGCTTGAAGATGTAGCCGGGGTTTTGGCGCTGGTGGTCCTCCGCCCGCTCCTTGGCCTCGTCGTACCAGATCTTCTGCTCCTCAGTGGTAAGGGAGCGCCACGCCTTGCCTGCACGCTTGGAGAGCGTCGTCTTCTCGGGTGACTGGAGTTCCTCGCCCTTGTGCCGCTCGGCGTACTCGCGGCGAAAGAGGATGAACGCGTTGGGCGGCCGAGGAGCCCACTTGGGATCGAGCTTGAGTTTGGCCTTGTAGCGACGCAGAGAGGTAGCATTGTAGTAGGGCGAGATGTTCTGAGGCAACTCGTCACACTGTGTGTGGGGTGCGTTACCGTCAGGGGAGACGCTTCTAGAGGCGGAGGTGACAGAAGGGGGAGGGCTCGAGGGAGAAGGCGAAGGAGAGGGGGAGTCTAGGCCAGAGTTCGAAGATGCGTCGAGTGCGAGTGATGGGATGGCCGTGTAGAATGCGTCGCAGGTGTTATCGGGGGGAGTCCATCCGCAGATGCCTCCAGGGCGAATGCTGGGCGGAGTCATGACGGGGAAGGGGGGGGGGGCCTGACTGGGAGGAATAAGAACGTCGCGGGACGAGCACGGGATGGAAAGCATGATCTTTTAATACGCAACGGGTCCCCCTCTGCGAGATCGTGAGGCTGAGTTGTGAGCGAATCTCAGCCCTTCCGAGTTTCCCGGCGCCCAGTTATTCGCTCAGTTCGTCCTAGTCTAGCCATGGCTCGCGTGGATGTCGGGAGCCAAATCGTGTAATGCACTAAGATCTCCGATTGAGGTCCAACAAAAGGAAGGCGACTTACAATCTCAGATGGGGTTTCGCTTAACGACCAGACCCCTTCTTGGCCATGAGGCTACCAACCGCCATTGGCACCCAGCCTGTCGCCCAGATTCCCCCTCCGCCCCTCTGATGCCGTTCGTTGGACTCGTCTTTGGCCAACTTCTCTCGAGATTTTTCACATTATATGCATGCAAGAGGATTGCCTTGAGGTTATACTCGCTGTTGGTTAACTGCTGATCATGCTTTGTTAATCCTTTGTCAGGGCCACCAGTGGCACCAATCAGAAACTGTGTGGCACGCACCGAGCGAAAAGATTACCGGTAGTTTTCGTTGCCGAGGGTCCCCAAACCCCGAAAATCGGCAGGAATAATCGTATATGCTCGGCGGAGGTTTCTCTGCTGCGTTGATCCCCACCGAAGATTAGCCACCTCCCGGGATGAGGCTTTGAGGACTGAGACAGTCCACGCGTAGTTGCTGACCACCGGAGTGTGGCGCAAACTCCGGCTACTCGAACTGGCTCCCTCCTCCCTGTACCACTTTCCGAGTTTCCCGGAGTGTGACAGTCGTACAAACGACCCATCGTGCAAAATCAGGGGCGACATCTGCCGATGGTCCTCCATCACCGATGCGTAATAATCGTGAGCGCTGCCCGTTCGTCGCGATCGTCGTCGAAATGCCGAATACTTTTCCGCAGCTCGACGAACATCCAACCATCTCCGGGGAAGAGAAGACAGAAGATTATTGTATTGCGAAGGTCGGCGGCCTCGCGGTGGACTGGCCTTCCAATCCAATGGGAAGGGGGTGGCCTGCCTACTGCGTCCAGGCCCCCGAAAGCCTTTTCGCCAGGTGCGAAATAGCAAGGTTTTTCGGAGTTCGCACTTATGCGCCACCATCGTCGAGAGCCACGTTGTGGGCGACTAGCCGGATCGGGCCACCTTCGTACGATGGGGATCAGCATACTGGTACTGTAACTTAATACGGCCCTCGTGGCACAATAAAGCACCCGACCGCTCGACATTGGTGGACCGTCGCCATGCCCTCTCCAATCCCCATCCTCCACCCCGGACGAGGGTGAACGACGATGAGGCGAGTCTGAGAGGGAAGGGCCTGACTCTGAGCATGCAGAGGCCGGAGCATAGAGCCATGTGCGTGGATAGGCTATCAAGCCCCTGTGTCCGATCACAGTGCCTCAAGGAGGCGTCAGCACGGAGGACTGAGTGGAGAGGAAGGTCATTCGCGGGAGGGCTGGCGCCCATTTCGTTGCCCAGGCCTCCCGAATGGGGAGGCTCCGGCAACGCACTCGGTCATCGTGGTGCTCGTCAGCAAGAGGCGAATCATCCCGCGAGCCAAATGGCCGGGATGGGGCCCAGATGGTCTGAACCTCCAGCTCTGCCTGCAAATAGGAACCGGACGCGTGCACGTACATCATGGTGGAGTGGCACAAGGCGACGCCAGGAACTTGGATTTCTGACCGAAGACGCAGACACGCACGAGAGGGAGAGGGAGGAACGAGCCGGCGAGTGATGTGTGCCACTGAGATGCTTGCGAAGATGGGGGTTCGAACCCCGAATGCAAATTTAGGCAGGACATGAGGGGAGAGGAGAGGCTCGTGGGAGGCACTGGCATGTCCGTGAAACACGGAAAGTTATTAGTTGCCGATCATCAGCGTCGAGGATTAACATTTGCACTTGCCTGAGCAGGCAACTCGAGAGGCTTGCGATGCACGTCGGAGCCGGAAGGCGCATACATTGACTACGTTTGCTCACATCTGCCCCTGGCCGTATCGATAGCCATCGAAGCAAGGCGCATAGTCTTCTTAGTCTCCTGCGCGGACATACGATTCGTACCCATCCGGTAGAATCTTCAGGCTATTGCGAAACCCCGACAAAAAAGAACGAATATCCCGTTTCCTGCGAATGTCATCAGCATGCTTAGCGAGAGGGTTTGATGCATGCACACCGGTGAAGTGGGTGAAGGAACCGACTTGATCGACATCCTGCTCCTCCAAATAACCGGTGTCGCCCGCTCCAGGCCCCGTGATGGATATTGTCTCATATCCAAGGGAGGGCCTCCCACGAAACGTAAGCTTCGGCCATGATTGAGTAGGATTAAGTTGCGTTGTGGGTGTCCGGGAACTTATGTACGTACTCATGTGTCAAGCTGAACATAGACGCACAGGCTATCTATTTGTTTGAAGTGACACCTGAAGGGCTTGCAATGTTCGTCCTGCGACGCACAGAGCGTTGGACCGCTCGGTGGTAGCCGGTGCTTCTGATGATCAAGGGCTCGTCCTGCATTGTGCAAAACCATTTACCCAGTCAGAGAGCCACAGCCCGCAGCAGGAGACCTAAGCATCGCGAGCTGGAGGCACATCGCGAAGAAAAGTCCTTACGAAGGACCCGAGACCTTGTGTGATTAGAAACACTGGCACCATGGAGGTGTATGCGATTGGATTGGCGGACGAGAGGCGGGACGTCGCCTGCCCGACGCGATTTTTGGGCTAGCACAGGCCTTTGGCGAAGCAGCGAATCAGCACGCATTCGATGGTCGAACGTGGAAGGACAGGGAAGGACTAGCTAGGCGTACCGTCGCTCAGCAACCACATTGTCCTGATGCGGAAACAAAAACATCCAGCATGCATACATGCGAGCACACCACCGTTTCCCGGGCGGGCAGAAACAAGACGCCATCGGGCTTCATCGGGCTCATCGGGGTGTGACAACGTTCCCGCGTGTGTGGAGGCTCGGACACGCGCTCGTCGCTGCACCAATGATGGTGCATCGATGATGGTTTGGATAGCCGATTTGGCCATGAGTGGCAAGGGGCGCCTTCCCCCCAGAGGGTGCGTCTAACCTGTCTAACGTAACGACGGACCCGTGAGCTGGCGTTGGAAAGGCTGAGGGATAACTTAATATGATCACATACGTCACAAAAAGAACCCAAATCGATTATCTCCACTGCGAGAATGGCGGGAGGCACAGAAGTGGTATGTTCCGACAGTTGGCAGTCAGGAGCGCACCGTAGCGCGACGCTAGTGCGCGGTCGTCTTGCGTGTTGCTCGCGTGGACACCACACTCGATCATCCCCATAGAAAGCAATCGTAAAGCAATTGTATGCAGGAACACGTCTACATCACGTTCTCAGAATCCGAAAAGTACGGACTGGGTCAACGCCGCGTTGAACCTGGCGGCATGCGAAGAGAAGAGCATGAGCGGCTCCTTCCACATGAAGAATAATCCAGTGGCCACGGGCACCACGCCAGCTAGGGCGCCGATGGTCCGCTGCTTCCGTGCGAGACCGGCCCCGAGAGTAGGGCGCAAGTAGGTGTTCCAGATGATGCCCATGCCTTCGGCAGCGTGCCACGCGACGGCGGCGGTGAGGCCGATGTAGGCTGCGAAACTGCGCCATGGGTACTCGTGCAAAGAGTACTTGACGTACTCGTAGTCGAGTTCGGATGGGCCTACTGAGTAGATGGGAGGGGATGGGTCCGAAGGGTTGACGCGGTGGACGAAGAAGTGCACGGTGAGAAGGAGGGCGGCTGAGTATCCGGTAACGCTGAGGATGCTGGTGACGCGGCGTGCGGCTTTGGGAGAAAGGACGCGCTTGAGGACGGCGGACACGGGATGGATCACGAGAGGGGCAAGTACAAGGTACTTCTCACCGAACGGTGTCTGGTAGTACTCTCTGCCGAGTAACTGTGGGATCCGACGTTCAGGAGGGGTGACAAGGGACCATCGAAAGCAAGAGACGCACCATGACCTGTGAAGCCAACGAGGTCCCACCCAAATTCGCCATGACCGGCGCGGTCAGATGAATGAGGGCGAACGTGGTTATGAACGGTGCCGACCCATGCGCAATACGGGTCAAGACTGGTTGGGTGGCCATTGCTAGCCGGCGAATAAAGGACCTGTCTTGACCAGGAGGTGTGTCGGCCATGTTGTTGCAGTCGTTATGTCTGGAAGGAAAGAAAGATGGATTGCGGTATGCGTCAACGTCTCCCGCGAGCAGAGATGCCGAGTGTGGTGAAGCGGAGGGGATGACGAATGAGAAAAAGAGCGCGCCGGATTGGCTGCCGAGCCTTTATTTGGTCCAGAGGCTCTTGCCAAACAACCGCTTCCCAATCCGGACCCTCCCAATTTGCGCGCGTCTAATGCCTTTCTCAGCGCTCGCAGACTTTATGAGTTCCTCTCGTGCTTCCTCCTCCTCCCCCGAACCGGAGATCGTCCCTGTGAAGGCGAAGAAGTCAAAGGATAAGGCCAAGAAAGTCAAGGTCTCGCACCCTGCAGCCCAGCCGGAGAAGCATGGTCGCAACGAAGGCGACGACGCGAGCTTGGCATATAAGCCTCCAGAGGGCTATGTACTCATGAAGCACAGCGCCGAGGAGACGGTGTTCGACTGGGATGCTGTTAACAACGACGATAACCTGGAGCTTTGGGTGGTACGGGTCCCCGACGGGGTATGTCCGCTGTCTCTGACTTCCCTGTGCTTCGCACTGAACGCGTTTCATTCTTCCTACGAAGCTCAAACACAAGTACCTTGAAAACGTCAAACTCGAGGTGCCCTCTTCCTCCAAGACCGCGCGAATAGGAAGCATCGACAGGAAGAGCACAGCTTACGACGTATGGAGCCTCGGCGACGGCGACGACGGAGACGACGCACAGGCCGTCGGCGGAGACGAGCTCCGCACGGTCTCATGTCTCCTGCCCCGGCGCAAAAAGAATGGAAAGCTCTACCAAGGTGCGTCTCCCTATTTCTGTCCCTCACCATTCCGCACCTGACGTCTCTCCGTCTCTCGCGATCGAATGCTGTTGCGTATGTAGCTCCGCACGCATTCTCTCGCCGCCTCGTGATCTCCGCGCGCCCTTCCCTCCCCACACCGCCCGCGTCGTCGCTCGAGTCCTCCCCGGTGGTGGTGCACCAGAATCCTCCGCGCCCAAGACATCCCCCCGAGCTGCTCAAGCACCGGTTCGCTCCGCTGGGATCCCTCGCATCCGTCGAGGACTCGGCGGATATGGACGTGGACAGCGCACCCGCTCCCGTCGATCAGCCGGCCAGCAAACCGCCGAAATCGAAGTCGAGCAAAGCGGATGCGACGGAGGGGAGCAAGAAGAAGCGGAAGGGAGACACGGAGTCGCCGAAGAAGACGAAGAAGGCGAAGACGGCATCATAGCGTACGCTTCTTATCGGTGTTGTTTGCTTGCCTCGTGTTTTATCGACGCTGTGGGACGATAAATAACGTGGGTTCCGACGCGTTGCTTGAGCAGCAATCCAAGGTTGACACGCAGGAGTACGATGCAAGGCATCATTACCCCGCCGTCCCCGTCCGCGAAGTCCAGAACACGAGTGCATATCATCAGATGGAGTACATGCATGCAGCGACAGCACCGACACTGACTAGCGACTACTGACCAGCGGCATTGGCAATGGCAAGGACAGTTATAAACGTAAGAACACAGCGTGAGGCCATCATAAGCGGACGGAGGTGTGACTATAGTACGGAAGTGTGCGATTATGTACGAGTGTGTGAGTGCGGGAGTTGGGAGTGCTGGGGTAAATCCCGATGATCCGAGCGCATAGGAATAATAGCAATAAGCACAAAGCACAGTGCGCAGAGAAGAGGAGGGGGCTAGCCGAGGTCCATCTCGTCCCCCGCCCGGCCTTTGCCCTTCGAGCCCGTAGCTGTCCGTGAATCGACGCCGTTCGCCCGACCATGTGAGCGACTGTGGCCGTGACCATGGCCATGGCCGTTGATGGTCACGGTGGGCCGTGCGGTCGCTGCGGCACTCGCAACCTTGGAAGATATGCGCTCCAGCTCTGTGCGGACATCCTCCTCGATACCCTCGTAGATGCTCTCCGCAGGGAACCCGACGATTCGCCCAGGCTGTATGCGGTCCTTCTCCTCGAAAACCCCGCCAATGACGTCCACCCAGTTTCTCCGCGTACGGACCAGGTCAGAAAGCTGCTCGGGTACGTGCAGTTGATTATGCTCGTCGGGACTGAGTCCGAGTGCTGCTGGACATGGAGGGAGGGCGGCCATGCCGGTAAGGCCCACGGCACCGTTCATCCCTGGTGGCGGGTCGCCCTTCTGCTTCTTCTTCTTGTTCACCTTGGGCCCGTCCTTCTTCTGCAGCTTGCTATAGAGAGTCGCGATGTTCTTGTCAATCGCGTCTCGCCCATCCACGTATTCCTGGTACCCCAGCCGATCCTCGGCGATAGCCGCGAGGCGGGCTCGCCGTACCTTGTTCGTGGCCAGAACGGTCCGCAGCTCCCGCTGTGCGTGGCGCAGGGCTGTGGCGATCGGGTCGTCGACAGCCTCTGAATAATCGGGCTGGAGACAGGCACCACAGGTATAAAATAAGCGCAATAGGACAATAAACAAGAGGGCTTACGATGTCCTCCAACAGCCCATGATGCCTCATCACCACCTTCATCCGCTCCTCTAGGTCCGCCACGTTCAGCTTGTCTCGTGCGGCCGCGGCCGCTGCGCCATTGGTACCTGGTCGACCCTCCATTGCCTCCTCCGCCGCCTTCACACCTTTCCACTCCGTTGAGTCGTGCATCGGGATGAGCGCGCTCACCACTCGCTCCGTCAGAGGTCCATGCCCGCGCTCCTCCGTCAGAAGGTCTGGCTCCGCCAGCGTCGAAGGCTCCCACTTTGGCAGCACGTTCGATGGGCCAGCGTGCGAGCTCGCGCGCATAGCTGCGGTACCCGGGAGTGGACTGCCGTACTGTGCGATGTCGTCCTCTTCCCAGACAGCGGAGTAATGTCGTCCAAGCTTGGGCATGATGAATGGATCGACCTCGTCCGCGGTGTATTGCAGAAAACCGACGTCCTCCTCCTTGATGGGTCGCAGCCACGGCTCTATGCTGGTATAGAACGTGTTGACCTGCACTTGACTGGGCTGTTTGCTCTTGCTAAAGTCTTCCATGACCTCGGTCGGCTTACTCGGTCCGGCTATCGGGCGTGGCGCAACAGGCGGCCGTGTAGGGAGCAGCGGTACCGACGCTGGGAGATCGAAGGCGGGAGCATTTGCAGGCTGACATGACACACGTGTTTAGAAGCCGCCTCAGTATGCGAGAACGAGCACTGACCTTGGAGAAAGCCAAGGAGGTGGAAGGGTATTTGTTCGGTTTCGGCGGTGGCGGGGGATGTGGATGTGTGTGCGCCGGGAGTGGCGAGGGTTTCCGCGTCTTTGGAGGTTCTGTCGGCTATTTAACACGCTGTACACGCATAACCGGTTGTGGCCAACGCACCTGGTTCAAGGTCACTCGAGTCTTCTCGTTTCCGTTTCTTCTTCTTGTTCTTCTTCAGCTCCTCGGCTAGACTAGGGCGGGATGGTTGCGGGGTAGGCATTGGGGGTACAGGAACGGAGGAAGGGCGGGTTCTGAGGGGTTGGGAGAGTGGCTGAGCAGACGCCCTGGTCTCGTCGCCGTTGATGGACGGCGTGACTGCTATATGAAGGAGATAGGGAGGGAGGCAAAAGCGCGATGGAAACGCATGGCAATCGGTGGGGTGGCAGCGGCAGGCCAAGGTGAAAGCCGCATGACATTGCAACGCATTGACAGTCAGCCATCGTCCACAAGATAGCGGTTAGAATAAACGATCACGGGCGGATAACATAATAGCAAGAAGTGGCGTTATTAGCCAATATAACAAGGTGGCCAAGGGAGACGAAGCAAGAAAGATACCAGCCGAGCGGGGAGCGGGAGCGTGGGACGACAGACACACCAGAACGGTGAACGCGTCCAAACGAGGTATGCCGCGCGAATGGAGGTAGAGGACACCGTAGAATGGCGGAACGCAAGGTACACGCGTGTATTGCAATGGCGCGAGGAGAATGTGAGTGGTTAAAGGAACGCGCGAGCGGAGAGCACCGGGCGAACGCGAGATGTAACGGAACAGAAATGGTCAGAACACGCGCGATAAATGCGGATGGTTACACGCACAAGCACGCTCCCTCTCCGCCTTCTGCATCGCCCTGGCTTTGCCCTTCTCCTTCTCCTTGAGGCGTCGCATGGACTCCTCAATTGTCCGGATGTCATCTCCTGCCTTCTTGGCGAGTTCCAAGCTCTTAACCTTGTACGCGGTGAGCTCCGCGTGGAGTATTTCGAGTTCATCGGTGGGTGGTACGGTGTCTGGGGGGTTATTGAAGAGAGCCGAGCGGATTGAAGGAAGGTCGGCGTATGAGGAGACTGCAGACGACATGACGTAGTGGGGGTGTCCGAGCCGCTAAAATCGGGCGTAAGCGACGTCCCCGAGCTGCCGCAGGCCAGACCAGACAGCGGCGGCGAGATAAAGGAAAGCGAGAGGGGTTGTGGAGGATGGTGGACGAGCACCGTCGCGAGCAGATCCAAGTGTGCAGACGCCCATGCTCAGCCTGCAGGCGTCTGTTACAATAGATGACGGATCAGGCAGGAGTTTCCCATGTGTGCGTATTGCGGTGCCTTGCAGCCTCTGCCCAAGAAATGCCTCGCATGGCTTGCCATTATCCCCCCTCATTCTCACGAAAACATACCTCCTCTGTCGGCCAGCCTCATGTCTATGGCGCACTCGGACTCAAGGCAGGCTCTCTTGTTCGACGCCGATAAAGAGTCTCGGGCGAACGCATTCGACGACAGCCAGGACTCCATCGAAATGTCCACTCTTGACGAAATCCCCGTCACTCCTGCTCATCGGGACTCATATGGACGCACACGCTATGGCTCGGATGATAACGACTCGGATGAAGACTCGGACGTGGAGGACCATGGCGGCCAAGCCCTACTTGGCTCGCGTTCACGCTCCCGAGGACGAGGACGGACAGAGGAGCACCCTATGGACACTCTCAGTCAAGTCAAGCGGATTGTGCTTGAGGTATGTGGCGAATGTCTTTCTGGTACTCCCCCTGGATTGATGCTGTATGCCCTGTTAGACTGCCCCTACATTATTATTGACTACTGTTGGTCTACTATTCACCGGAGAGATCCTGGAATCGGTTTCGGTGAGTCTCGCCTAGTTTGCGTTTCTAGACAGGCTGTACCCATTCAGATTCATTCCGGTCGAACATAGCGTTGGAAAGCTATGACTCGAATAGGCGAGCTTATTATGCTCATCCCCGTCGTCCTCAACCTGAAAGGGAACCTCGAAATGAACTTGTCGGCACGCCTTGGTACTGCTGCTAACATGGGTGATCTTGACATCCCAGAGAAGCGCCGTTCCATCATCCTTGGCAATCTTACCCTGCTACAAGTCCAGGCCACCGTTGTTTCATTCTTCGCAGCTATCGTCGCCTTCGCTATGAGCAAAATCGTTCCCAACCCGCCTAACTTTGAAAGTGCCTCCACTCCCAGTGTGGAGCGCGACCTTATCCCATGGTTAATCACCCGGGCTGTGCACAAGAAACCTCATCTGCCGACCATTCCACCACGACCTTCCGGCTCGGCGGAGTAAGTGCTACCTACTCCATGATATTCCAGGTCAAGCTTACGTAGTGGACCATCACCAGATTTATCATGGTCGCCTCTTCGGCGATGTGTGCAGCCTGTCTGTCCAGCGTGCTACTTGGCTCGTTCATGTGTGGACTGGTCGTTCTGTGCCGGTGGTTCGGCCTTGATCCAGGTATGGAACATGGATTCCTGTAATGGCCATGTTTCCGGGCTGACGTGACTCCTTGTTTCAGACAACATCGCACCGCCGGTAGCTGCATGTCTCGGAGACCTCGTTACTCTTTCGCTACTGGGCCTTATTTCCGAGGCTCACCTTGGAATTCTCGAAACTCCCATTCCGCTTATCCTCGTGATTACCCTCTCCGTTGCCGCGGTTGGTTGGGCAATCGTAACAAACCGGAACGAGCATGTGCGACATCTGCTCACCGAAGGCTGGTCACCTCTCTTCCTTGCTATGGCTATTAGCACCGGGACTGGTATTGTACTCGACTCTTTTGTGGAGCGATATACTGGCTTCGCACTTCTCGCGGTAGTCATTGCGGGTACGTTTCTCCACGCTATTTCGTGCGCGTTAGCGCTCATCTTCCAATAGGTTTGCCTGGAGGCGTCAGCGCGATTTTTGTATCGCGTCTCTCCACTGCCCTTCACGCCACAACGACAAAGGTGTCCTCCGCGATGGCTTCAGTCACGAAACTTCAAGAGAAGCACTACCCCAAGCCCCTCCTTGTGATGCTCACTCTCATCGTCGTCAGCATACCTGTCGAAGTCATCTTCCTCGCCTGTGTGACTGGCTTTGGCTGGATCCATCTCCCATTCCTCTTCATAGTCCTCAAGGTCTTGTTTTTCCTCGTCGCCGTACGTGCTGTCCCAATCTCTCCTACTGTGGCGCCAAACTGATGTCCGTGTACTAGATCACCATCTCTCTCACCGTTGCCCAAGTCACAACCACGTTCCTTTGGAGGTGGCACCTGGATCCAGACATGTACGCTCTTCCCTGTCAGTCTGCTCTTACCGACCTTGTCGGCCAGCTGTTGCTGGTTGCATGCTATGAAGTCGCCTCGTTGCTGGGCGTCAAGGTGGCTCTCAAGCATAGGCACAAGAGCGGATAGTCGCCTCTCGCATCTTGTCATTCTCGCACCCTTGCCACCACCCTCATTGCACTACCGTATACCACATCTGCATCCACAGTTAGAATAATTTTTGGCGTAATTTATTCCCTTGTGACTTTTCCTGGACCACCACTGCGCTTGCCTACCACGATGCCCACGCACATTCTAGTCGGTTCGGACACGATTTCTTCAGGAGTGTGCTGCTTGCCTAGTAGCGTGCTAGAAGCTTTTGGTGGAGATACAGTGCGTTCCGCGCATCGATTGACGGGTGTGCCGTTCCGCACCGACTCGCTCGGTCACCAAACACAGATGATACACCCGGTTATAACCTTGATGCTCATTACAGGAGTCTAAATAGAATAAAATACGAGAACATCCGGTCCTGGGCATGCCTTTGGGTAAGGTAAGTAAGCGGCGCGCACCTTGGACGCAAGGAACACGTACCCGAAGTAACAGCAGAGCAATATACCAAAGCAACTCGACAACCACCTACACATGGTCAGGTTTGTTCATTTGTTTCCCTCAAACATCGAGAGGTTCGGGGTCGACCTCCATGCTCGCATCATCAGGAGCGGGTGACCCTTCCGTATCCCGATCCTCGTCCTTCTCCTCTTTCTCCGCCGCTGCAGCGGCCGCCTTAGTACCCCTTCCACGACCGCGTCCCCGCCCCCGCCCACGGCCTCTCCCTCTCTGGCGCGGAGGACTCGGCTCATCAGAGCTGGAAGACTCTTCGTCCCCGTTAGTCGACTCTGGCGCGGCTGCAGCTGCGCTTGGCCGTCCACGGCCGCGACCGCGTCCCCGCCTTCCTCCGCGCGGGCCCTCCGGCCACCGGCCGCGCC
>BACB01004358.1:0-56666 GCA_000338015.2 Ganoderma multipileum BCRC 37180
AGGACGAGCAGCGGGACGTTGAACTTGCGCACGAAGTTGACGCACTCGCCGTGCGCGGCGATCGAGAGGTTGAAGGCTCCCAGGCGGTCGCACCCGAGCGAGTCGGCGCCGCATTGCAGGACGATGGCAGTAGGGCGGAAGGCCGTGACCGTGTCGTCGATGACCGTCTTGAAGATGGTAAGGTACATGTCATCGTCGATGCCGTCCTTCAGCGGAACATTGAGCGTGAAGTGCTTCCCAAGTCCCGTCCCGTTGTCATCCAATTTGCCAGTGCCGGGGAAGAAGTCCCCTGTGTACTTGTGGAACGAAACCGTCATAACACGGTCCGTGTGGTAAAAGGCGAACTCGACGCCATCTCCGTGATGGATATCGATGTCAATGTAGAGGACTCGCGGATGATATCTAAAATTCAAAGTGACGGGAGATTGAGCGAATCACCTTCGGGGAATGACGCAAGATATTCTTACCGAAGCAGCTCGAGAATCGCGAGAACAATGTCGTTAACGTAGCAGAAGCCACTGGCTTCTGCCTTCTTGGCATGGTGGAGACCGCCACTCCAGTTGATGGCAATATCAGTGGTTCCAGCACAGAGCTTTCGCGCAGCAGCCAGGGAAGCACCAGCATACATTTTGCAGAAGTCGAACATGTCGGCGAAGATTGGACAGTCCTCGACACAGTTGAATCTGTCGATCATGGACTTCATGTCGGATTGGTTGTGAGGGGTCACTCTGCGCCGAAGGGTCAGCTGTAGTTCATTACTACAACTCCAAACGTACTTTGACAGAAATTCAATGTAATCATGTTCATGATATGCTTCGAGCTCGGCTTGGGTGGCAGGACGTGGACAGTAGATATTGTGTATCTGTTTGTCCAAGCCGTATCCCAGCACTAGGGCATTCGTCAACGTAAGTCGATGTGGCTTCATTGGATGGTGTTCCTGTGGTCAGGACAGTGTGGTTGAGTTAGCGAAACGATGCAGCTTTGTTCTTTTCCTTACCCCATAGTGCTGTGCGCCGACGCCTTTTGGGAAGTAGTAAGACACGATTGGTCGAGAATGTGGCTGTAAATGAGCAAGGTTAGTACCAATGGAGCGGTTAAATTTTTCGTTAGAACGTACATTTACTCGTTCAGTTATAGGCTCTGCAGTTCCGTGTGCTCCTCTGTCGTCAAAATATGGCGAGGTGGAAAACGTAAGGGAGGTGGCTTGAGACGAGCGAACCATGCCGAAATCTGCGTCGTCCCCGCAATAGTTTTGCTAATAGCAAACACAATGTGTTCACTAAGTGTTTCTTCAATGGATATAGACCTTAGAGAGCTGTTGTTGGTGCAATCAAAGACTCAGAGAAGTGGTTGTGGTGGTGATGCTCCCCTGTTGGTATTTCGTTAGTAACGGTGACAAACTGGATGGTAAAAATACAAAAGCAATCTGCACTGTTTATTTGAGCAATAAATACTCACTTTACACCCACTTCGAGTCAGAAACAAGAGCGGTTGTTGTTTTTGTATGGTTGGGAGATATGGGGGAAGAGCGTTGGGTGCGTGACTGAGTTGCAAGTTTGGCGGGCATTTGCGAGGCTGCTTAGTAAGCTCCTCGTTTCGGATACCCCGCCCTCGCCCCTGCTTTGTTCCTCCCCGCCCTCGTCGTCCTACTCGCCATCTCCCACGTCATCCCCGTCTCCGTACCAGACAACCAGGCATGAAAATATCTAGTGTTCCCCTTTATCTCTTCTTGGGTCTCACTCTGGTACCGTCGACTTTTTCATCCTCTGGAGACCGAGCAGACGAGTTCAGAACTTGCGTCGCTGCTTGTCAAACTCGAACATGCGAGACTCCATCCCCACCATCCCTGTCGTTCGCCTTGCGACTCACTCGATGGACATGCGTTGACGATTGCAAGTACCAGTGTATGCATCTCATCACTGACCAAGCAATACAACACGGGTGGGCAATCCAGCAGTATTATGGAAAATGGCCTTTTTGGCGGTTCGCGGGCATGCAAGAGCCAGCATCCGTCTTCTTCTCCGTTCTCAATTTCCTTGCACACTGGGGAGGCGCACGCAAAATTCAGGCCAGGATCCCCGATACCCATCCGATGAAGAAGTACTATACCATGTTCGCGTTCGCCAGTATGAACGCTTGGGTCTGGTCATCAGTCTTCCACACGCGAGGTCGGCTCCTTTAATTGGCTCTGGAGAACATAAGAACTGAATGGCCATATTTGGTACGTAGATCTACCCATCACCGAGAAGCTGGATTATTTCTCTGCTGCCCTCGCTATTCTCTACGGCCTTTACTACGCCGTCATTCGCCTGTTCCACCTCTACCCCATCGAGAGGTATCGTCTCACCGCTGGCTCATCCTCTTCCTCCCCGACATGCGTGTTGTGGACATTGGTCTGCTCTCTCGCTTTTTTCGGACATGTCTCATACCTTAGCCTCCTTCCCCGGTTCGACTACACATACAACATGATGTTCAACCTTGCTATCGGCATGGTACATAACCTCCTTTGGATTTCGTACTCCCTGCCATCCTCGCTTTCCTTTATCCGCCGCTATCCAGGATGTCCACGGAACTATCGACCTCGACACGCGTACAAGCCCGCTGTGTTTGCCCTCCTCACCATTGCCGCCACGGGGCTGGAGCTCTTCGACTTCCCGCCATGGGCAGGAATTATCGACGCGCACTCCCTGTGGCATTTAGCCACAGTACCCATTGCCGTGTTCTGGTATGACTTCCTGGTAGACGATGCGTGCCACGAGGGATGGAGGCCGGTAAAGCTATAGAGCGATGCGTGCGTGCCACCGTCTTTTTCCAAGTTATTTCAGCACCACTCACGGGATGCTCCCACACAGCGTTCCCCATGTATTGTTCGCATTGATTGCCTTGTAATGTTTGGACGGTAAGCACGCGTTCATTCAAGTTAAATCCCTTATTCCAACCCACTCAACCGTGGCTCTTCTATCTTGCTCGCCAAGATAGACGACACCTACTCGGACTCTACTCAATCCCTCGTCCAGTACTTTGCTTCGATAGTGGTGCAACACTGTTGAGACCTGCAAAGTCTCCAAAGGCACGATTTGCTGCTATGTGCCTCAGCCACAGCAGTCCGCTAATCCAGTCAAGCTTGCCGAGCTCAGTTCAAACGATGCTTTCCAACGGGTAGGTGTGTGCCATGTCAACCAGTCTCCGCACAGTCAAGTTTTCCAACGCGGTCGAGTGCGCGCCCCCACGTCCCTACGACACCAGCCACCTAGATATCGTATCATATCTCGGTATCGGTCGATTCGTGTTGTTCGAGTGGGACAAGGATACGGAAGCATGTCCTCTTCTGAGTTCAAGGGTACTCTGTAAAATTTCGTCCCTTGGCCTATAGCTGCATGTTCGCAAGATTATCAAGAGCAAACTTATCAGGAGAGCAAACTTTCCTGACTGTTCAAGATCGCGATCTTGAGCTCGAGCTCATGAACCATTGAACCCCAGATTAACTTGTCGGCAGTGATCCGCCATTCTTCCAAGATTCTCGACTTAAATGCTGTGAGGTTGAAGTGCCTAAGTCTTGGGTTGCTATTTGTCATCTACGGATTTCTTGAACCGTATCGGATCATCCTTCGGGGGGCCATGCCTCAGTCATCGTCAAGGGCGGGTTCGTGCTAGTGCCCAGCAACTTGGACCTACTAGGCAAGGTATTTGTTCCCGTGTAAAAAGCCACTCAAGGTACAGTACTAGAAGGAGGTGTACGGCGAGCAGTTTTCGAGATTCCTCAAAAAGTTAGCCTCTGTGCACGTTAAACACAACATGCAAGTAATGCTCCCGAGCCTGCCGCCGTCTCCGCTCGAGAGAGCCTCCAGAAGGTCCACGCCGGACCTGGCACGTCTATAAGCGTGTATATTGAGAGAGAAGAAAACGTTTAGTCTCTTGGGCTCGGGTTGAAACAAGGATGCATGAGGTGGGGCAAGGGAACTCGGATCTTCAACTATACCCGCGTTCTCTCCGAAGTCGCTCCACCAGGAGGAAAGAGACTATGCACCAGGACATGTATGAGAGGCCTCGCCAATCAAGCCTATAGCTAGTACTCACCGACAACGTAGTCCAAGCTCTCGATGATCGTAGGATCGCGGTCAATCTCGAGGTAAGGATACTGCGACATTCGGAGGACGTGCAGCAGCCGCTCCTCCTTGTGATACACCGCCACCGGTTTATCCGGGCGGTCGTCCCGCAGCAACTGCACCCAGTCAGCTCCACAGCACAATTCCAGAGAGCCTGAAGGGTCAACGACGCACCTCTAACCGCTTTTTGTCGGCGTACCAGATATACTTCCTACCGTCTTTGCCCCGGAACCAAGCTTGCCTTTGGGGACACGTCAGCATTCCAAACACAAGCTGAGCTTAGCTAGATGTCTGACAACTCATCGCCTTCGTCTTTCATCTTGCCCTTCCCCTTCCGATCTTTACCAGTGACCTCGGCCCCGTCGCAGCCCTCCTCGAGGTGCAAAAAGTCATGCACAGCCTTATACTCCCCGCCGCCATACATCCTGAGCGCCATCGCCCGCTTCGCCTCGTCCTCCTGCCCGCGTGTGTCCCCAGGGGCATGGCCGTTGAGGATCTCCGCGACGAGCGCGAACTCCTGCGTCTTGACGTCGAGCCTCGTCACGCGCGTGCGGTGGCGCTCCCAGGCGGGCGTGACGACCTCGTAGTAGAGCACGTCGGATGCGTTCGCGAGCACGACGTTCCGCAGGGACGTCGTCGTGAGCACGAGCTTGTGCGTCTTCGCCGATGCGCTCGAGGAGGACCGGATGTGGTAGACGGAGGTCATCAGCATGGAACCGCAATGAGCAATGGTGGAACGGCTACGGGCCAAGCACAGGGAAAGGGAGGATCGAGATCGACGAAGAAAATCTTGTGGGTCTGGTGGGGGAGCGGTTGGCCAGTCGGGGAGAAAGGGCCACGCAGTGGAGCTCCCGGGCACTTTATCGAGTGCGGGGGCAAGCACCCAGCCTGTGGATGCGGTGCCGGTGCTGACGGGCTATCTGCCGCGGTCACCCCATCTGCACCTAACCTTCATTGCGTTATGTGAGAACTAGCGCGATTTGAGCGCGATATCGAAAAGAGACATAAGCCACCAACTCACCGGTTGAATATGTTACCCGACCAAGTCAGTGGGAAGCCCACCGTCCGCGTTCTCATCCTCTATGGCTGACGCAGGGTCTCGCCATGGTAACACGCACACGGGCGGTGTGTGCCCGCGGGTGAGTGAATATGTCGCAACTATGTGCATGCTCTAGTCCATTGCTGGGTGTGATATGATAATGGTACATTTTGGTTTGTGCGTCCACGTCCTATGCAAAAAATGATGCAAGTCTAGATGATCAATACGAACCGACACCGTTAACTCCCACACCCTCCGCCCAGTCGCCAAAGAGCAGCGAGATGCTCTCCCCATTGTGAGTGCGACGGATGCTCTCTGCGATGGTGGGGCTCACGTCGATCGTAACGAGCTTCGAGCATGCCGCCTCGTGCAGCTTTTGGGGAACAGTGTTCGTGACCTATGGCGGCAATGCGTGAGATGCAAGAAGTCGGTCCCGAACCCATGTATGGCGGGGCATCAATAGCCGGCCGCCGAGTAATGAAAAAAGCTCAGAAAGGCAGACATACCACAAGCTGCTCAATGGGGAGCCCTTCGATCATTTTCATGTTCGTCTCCGACAGCAGGCCTTGCAGATCGTATGCCCGATTAGGGACGCAGCGTGCTCAAGACCATCCGGCGCTACTCACCATGAGAGATCAGGGCGTACACCTTCTTCGCACCGTTATCAGCGAGCGAGCGAGCGGCCAGCGCAAGGGTGTTCCCGGTATCTATCATGTCATCGACCAGGATCGCAACCTAAAGGCGCATCGGGCGCATTTAATACATGATCGGCAGGCCAGCCTCGACGAGATGCGCACCTTGTCGCGTACATCGCCAACCAACACCTCCATCTTCTCCGGCCCGCCCGGGTTCCGCTTGCGCTCTCTATGAATCAATGCGAATTCGACTCCGAGCTTGTCCGCGATTGCAGTCACCCTACGTCATACGTCAGCATGACGGCACTCGAGCAACACGCGCATATACGGGGGATCGGCGCAGGCAGCACTCACCGTTTCGCACCTCCCGCATCCGGACTGACGATGATGCTATTCCGCCACCCGTCGATGTTCCTCTTGATGTACGAAATCATGAGCGGCTCGGAGTAGAGGTTGTCGACGGGGAAGTCGAAGAAGCCCTGGATCTGGCTCGCGTGCAGGTCTATGGTGATGACATGGTCGCAGCCCGCCACAGCCAGCATGTTCGCGACGAGCTTCGCGGTGATCGGCGCACGCGACTTGTCCTTCTTGTCCATGCGCGCGTAGGGGAAGCAGGGAATGACGGCCGTGATCCGCCGCGCGGACGCACCCTTGCAGGCGGAGATGAGGATGAGGAGCTCCATGAGGTTGTCGTTCACGTCGGAGCAGCCGGTCTGGATGATGTACACGTCCTCGTCGCGGACGGACTCGGCGATTTTGACGTTGATCTCGCCATTGGAAAACTTCTTGACAGTGCAAGGAGTGAGGGGCACGTTGAGTCTGGGAGCGGGGTGAATGACTGCCCGCGAGACGGCAGCGCAATCCCATCCAAAGCAGAAGCTCACCGCTCGACCACGGCTTGGGCGAGCCAGGGGTGGCTGTTCCCTGTAGCCTCCTGTCAGCTGGGGTGGACACGGATGGCGAAGGGGACCATGACGACGCACCGGTGAGGATCCTGACAGAGTTCCCGCGCAACATGGTTCCTCCAAGACAATTAGAACATATGCGAGCTAAGGTAGAGTAGAGAGCGAGAGCCAAGGAGGGAGGAGGGCGAGTGGAGGAAGGGGACCAAGCAAAGTCATACCAATTTCTCGGCGCTCCGCAATTCTCGCAATGGCCGATGTTTGCTCCGAACAAACAAATATCCACCCACGTGCGATGGCGCGAGCGCCTACAGGGGTCTTGGCCAATCGGGAACCCCGCAACTGCCCGAAATGTACGTACCTGAGTTGGTGCCTCGTCCCTATGCCACCACGGAAACACAAGGGTGGATGGATGCGTACGTGCCTCGATTATGACGGGGGCACACGAATGGTAATGTTTTCTACGACATATTCCGAGTCTGCGTACCCCAGCAGCTGAGGGATGTACGAACTGCAAAAAAATGAAGGCGCCGTCAGCATCGGAACTGTGATCGATGGCAGAACCACAGTACCTTCTCAGCCCCTTCACCCGCTCGATCTGTGCTGAATTATAGTTCGCAAGGCCCCGCCCTACCTCCTCCAGCTCCCACTCCGCAGAATCCTCACCAACGGGACGCTCAATAACGATAGTGTCTTCGTCCGGTAGGGCCTTGAACGACATCGACGGCGTCATCTCCTCGTCCAGCGGCATCATGCGCTCCAACGTAGATATTGAGGAGATGGAGGAGCTCAAAGACGCCGCCGCGTTGATTTCTGGTGTGTTCGGTTCCGTGATTACGTTTCCATCGGGGTACGTTCGTGTTCCGGTGACGGTCGGACTCCCACTATCGGCGTTTGTCTTGTCCGACGCAGCATCTGTGTCCCCCGGTTGACGCCTTCGGACCACAATACGTACGGCTTGCCCTGATGCGAAAGCACCTCGGACGCCAATAACGCCAGCAGCTAGTAATCGTCCGCCAGACTCGCGCTTCGACAGGACATGATGTGCGCCGCCGTCGATGACGACGCTCCCCGAAGGGAAGAGTGTATGACTTGTCCAAGACTTGAGGTCGCGGAGAGGTATCGCAGAAGGAATGAACGCCGTGTGCGGCGGCCTAACCAACGGGGTCGCCGCGGCACCGGCGGGTATGTTAGAGGTGGACGCGCTCGGAGTGATCGACTCGCTTGACGAAGTCGATGCCGCACTCGGAGTGACATTTGAGGAGAGGAGAGGCGGTTCAGGACTTGAGCGTCCGGATTGCAGGCCCGTGAGTGGAGTGTTCGCCCCAGACTTAAACTGGGCGTTGTACTCGATGATCTTGAAAATGTTCTTCGGATCCTTGCTGGAGGTAATGACCGTGGTAACTCCCGCCCCCGTGGCGATTTCTGCCGCAATGAGCTTGGTCTCCATGCCACCAGTACCCAAGCTCGAACCAAGAGTGGTGGTGCTGACTGCTCTCAATAAGTGAATATACGGCCACTGCGCGATTGCAGGAGGGTGAAATCTTACCTTGCGACCTGATTGTGTCTATTGAGGAGACAGTGTCTATTCGAGCTGCATTGGGGTCTTTTCTAGGGTTGGAGGTATACAATCCATCGACGTCGGTGAGCAAGAACAGATAGTCTGCATGCAACATGGACGAGGTGATGGCGGACAATGTGTCGTTATCACCGAATTTGATTTCCTAGATTCAGTCGGTCTCGGAAGACTCGCGTCTGAAAAGTATTGCACTCACGCTGACGGACACGGTATCATTTTCGTTCACGATGGGGACCACACCCATCGACAGCAGCTCCTTGAAGGTATTGACAGCATTCAGATAGCGTGTTCGCTACATAGTAGTTGATGAAGAGTCAGATATCAACGAAGAGTTCGCGCATACATAGAAAAGGAAAACTTACATCCGAGATGTCACCGCGCGTAAGCAACACCTGCGCGATGGGCTGCCCAAGCTGCCCAAACAGGTTATCCCACAGCGCGATGAGACGTCCCTGCCCTATCGCCGCCAATGCCTGCCAACCGCTTCACATTCGAAGCTCGTCCAAAACGCACGCTAAACGAAGGTCGACGCACCTGTTTCTTCGAGAGGCTCTTCGGCCGCGACGCGACTTCCATCCGCTTCAGCCCGACCCCAATCGCGCCCGAACTGACGAGCACGACCTTGTGCCCATGCTCGCGGAGAGTGACGACTGTCTCGACGATCGCCGACAGCGTCGAGAGGAGCGGCTGGTGCGTCGTCTCATGCACGATCGACGACGTCCCTGCACAATGTACACGCACGCACATACGTACGTACGCGCTCCGTCAGCCTTGCTTCTCTGCGCTCCGAGCTAACCGCACTCACCGAGCTTGATCACAATCGTCTGAGAGGGGGCATGCCGCGGGCGCGCCATGATGGACAATGATAGCTCAACGTTGGTGGCTGAAGACGCGGTCGCCTTATAAACCTTCGCTTGTGGGGGGATGGTGCTGCGCGCGGAGGGGGAGGCACTGAGCTCGAGGGAAGGAGGACCGAGGGTCGGATTGACTCATGGCGAAGTGCAAGGAAGCGGGGATAGGCTAACGGACACGAGACGCCCAGACCCACCCGGGCGCTTCACATGAATGTTCCCCCCAAGCTTCGTGCGGGAGAGTCTCTCTCGCGAAGATATCGGAAGCCGTCATACGCCAGTTTTTATGTGGTACAGACAACATAGACAGGCGGTACATTGTTATGTGACCGTCATACAATAGTAACCAAGCTGGCGGAAGTAGATGGTGGAGTTACTCGTCGCGCGGTGCTTTGGCGGCCTCCTTCTCGTTGCGGAGAATCTGCTCAACGTTCGCGCCAATCCGCTTGCGCTCTTCCAACGACAGCTTCGGAGCAGTAGAGGAGTACCCAAGCTCTGCGGCAGTACACTTAGGACAATGGCTCAAGTCACGCTCATTGGGGCAGCAAACTTACTGAGGCTGGGGTACTGGAGGGGAACATTGTCGCTCTTAATCGGGAGCGTAGACAGGTCCAAGGGGAAAGATGGGCCGAGCCAAGCATTACGGACCTCGTGGTCCCTGGGTTGTACAGTTCAGTTACAGCAGATGATGCCGAAAGATTGGACATTAAGCTTACTTTCGCTAGAAAGCGAAAGCTCATTCAGCAAGCATAACTAAAAGGCAGGCATGGCGAACATACCTCCTCACGGGTCAGAGGGTGGATAAGAACACTGAGAGGCATTGGTCAACTTGCGTAACGAGAGGCGGGACTGCCAACAAACCTCAAGTCTCCCCTGTTCAGGGCCAGATACGAGTACACGGACACGAAAGATTCCGACGGGCACCAGATCTCGTACGAGCCTAACACGCACTCAGCGGTATTCCTTGCGCTACGAGGCGGATGGGACTCACCCACAGGGTGCGGGCCAATAGGGTCCGTGTTCACACGGAAGAGGGGAACCGCGACGAACGCACCGTCGCGCCTCAGACGCAGGACAGCGTCACGAAGCTCGAGCGCGGCCTGGTGCTCGTCGGCGTTCCTCTGATGGAAGTAGATGTCTAACGGGCATATGAGCACATAGCACACGGGTAATACTGGGCTGACACGCACGAAAATGCCATTCTCTGTAAGTCATTTCGAAGGTTGTATAAGCCCGTGCAGGAGGGGTCGAAAGACCGGAGGAATGGCTTACTTGATCTCGGACTCGACCACCTCCTTCACGTCCGTGCACGGTGCCATTTTCACGGCGTTCGTCCTAGGGATTCAAATATTCACGCCTCTGCTGGAGGAAGGCGTTCTCGTGATAGCGTGAGGTAAGTCTGCAGTGCATAGTGTCGCGGCCAGCGGCGGATGAGTACATCCGAACCCACCATTGCGGAATCTCATCTACGCGAGCATCGAGAATTTGAAATAGAGCCTTCTTGGTGCGAAGCGAAGGCGGAGCACGGGAAGATCATGAGGGGAACGCCCACGCCATGACTCTCCTCTTCTCCTCCCACCATATCACGGCTCCCTGGATTCAAGTCTCGCGACATGCATTCTCTTACATCTTTCTCTATTACATCTATCTTTCCGACATCTATGAGGCTAGACTGCAGTGGAATACAAGGATCTAGGGTCGTGAGGGCAGTCTAAACTTGGTGGTGAAGCGCACGATCGCGAGGAAAGGGTCGAGGTGTGCTCCTGATTCCATGTCTTATGTATGCTGAGACTCAATTTCGCCCTGGCATGTTTGGCGTATTACAGAGAATGCACTCTGTCGTCCAACGTTGTGAATGACTGGGATGCTTCTCTGATTATCCTGTTGGGCGAGAACGGAACGTCTGGTTCGCCTCCCGTACAATCTGGTATTGCTCCAATATCGCTGGTACGATTCTTTTCGCCTGCACGTATCCGACTGCCATTCGCTCTTTGCCTTGCTTGTACCTGCAAATCCATGACATGGCCTTGACGGCTGTGGTGCTCTTAGCTAGTCTTGCCGCTTTACACGCTTTCGCCGTCCCTCTTGACTCGAACAACACGACAACACCCGCTGTTCCTGGTAACATAGTGTTCCTTTCTGCTGCTCCCGCTCAAGGACTGGTGCCTGTGATGATCGTGCCTGGCTCAAACGTCGGCACTTCCGCCTCGAGATCGGTGGGAGGTCAAGCGGTCGTGGCCTCCTCAACTCCTGCTCCTCCAGCAACGTCGACAATCACGGTCATTTCTACGGTATATGCACCTGCTTCTACTGTGACGATAACAGGCTCCCCGCAGACGGTGACCGACACAATTACCATCGTACCTCCTCCCACTCCGTCTCCCACGCTCGCCGACACCTCCACAACGGAATCGGTGCACCCAACGACATGGTCGGCCCCACCGGCGATGACGGACCTCTCGGCGTTCAACATCAAGAACTTCGCCAGCGGCCAAGGCAACATGCGCATCATCGTGAATGACCCCCCGACGGACACGACGGACATGGCCCTGCCCTCCCTCCTGCAAGGCGTCGACACGATCGCCGAAACCCTCTCCAAGACCGTGGCCGCGCTCGTCTCTGCCGTCGTATCGGGGATCATCCCCCCGCCCCCGAAACAGGCGTCGAGCTCGCTCTTGCAGCTGTACTACCCCGCGGACTCGATCGACCCGGCGCAGGCACCCGTTGGCGGCGCCGACTTCTACGCCGCCCCGTTGGACGTCAAGGGGGCGAAGAACGTGTCTCTGGAGTATAGCGTGTTCTTCCCGTCGGACTTTGACTGGGTCGAGGCGGGGAAGCTCCCTGGGATCTATGGCGGACACGAGGGGTGTTCGGGCGGGGACGCCGCGACGAGCTGCTTCAGTACACGGCTCATGTGGCGGAGAGACGGGCTTGGGGAGCTGTATCTGGTGAGTTCTTATCTTGCCCGACCTCATGCTCAGCGAGAAGGCGGCTGAGAAGGGCCCTGGCGTAGTACGCCCCCAAAGATAAGCAGACCCGCGCGCTCTGTGCGACCCCGCCGCTATCTCTCTGCGACTCGGAATATGGGCTCTCTATCGGACGCGGGTCGTTCAGGTTCGCGGCGGGGAACTGGACGCACGTCCGGCAGACCGTGACGCTCAACACGCCCGGGATGCAGGACGGCGCGTTCACGCTCGACGTGGACGGCGTGCGCGTTATCGACCGCTCCGACGTGTTCTACCGCGACGTGCCTGCTCTCCACATCCTGGCCCGAAGAACACCGCACCCGGGCTCGGCATCCGCCAGCGAACCCAGCACGGAACAGCCCGATTCAGAGTATTCGCCTCCTGTCAGTGTCGGAGTCGGCCGCCTCCCTTCTCTCCCTGTCAGGCTCGGTACTTTCCCTGGGGGAGCACTCGTGGACGTGGATCGGGCCAACGCCGACACATTCACGGACGTGTCCGTGATAGCACTGCGCGACTTCACGCCTATCTTCGTTCCCTCCCGAAACGCCAGCGGCGATCCCCCAGCTCCGGCGCTCGGTCCTGCTCCCGGGACCGCAGTCTCTCTCTCGCCTGCCTCCGAGCCCGTTCTGACGAGCACGGTGACGGACGTGGTAACGGTGGTGCCCCCGCCGCAGACGGTGATCGTCGCGCCGACGCACACGGAGACGACGTATGTGGTGACGATGGAGACGGGTACCGCGGGACCGCCTGCGGAGGCGATCGCGGCGAAGGTGGCGGAGCCTATTGGGTTCAGCGGGCTGTTCTTCAGGTGCGTTGCAGTTCGTGTGTTACTTGGTGGGAGTTCGGCGCTGATATGGTTTCTAGCACGTTCTTTGGTGGACATGAGAAGAAGTACGCGACGCCCAAGGACCAGTTTACCTGGTTCAAGGACTTTGCGATGACGATTAACGCGTAGCTTTTGCTTCCTATTACGCTGAGCACTCGTATGTTGCATTCACAGTCATGATACCACAGCCCACCCAGTATGTGCGTACCACAAACTGCATTCTCACAGTCTGGACCAACTGCGGCTGGCTGGAATGGCTGTGGCACCCGAAATGCCCAAGGTTTGCACAGAGCTCCCCTAATTCGAGGTTCAGAACATTCAGGATCCTCCCGAAGTACACAGCCTACACAAAAGTTGAGATCAACTTGGGGCGCAGTTACATTCTAGTGGAGGGGCAAATTGAGCATTTGGCATATTTATGACGTGGTCGAGGTCAACCTACGCCGCGGTAAGTGGGATGAGCATTTTCATCTTTCCTCCACCTCGATTGTCCGGAGTCTAGAGCTAGTCCGCAATACAGAGCATACATCGCATGCAGTAGTGCTGCAGGAGCCGCAGTGGCGTGAGGCAAAGAACCCAACCCGCTGTTCATGCTATGACATCAGAGCTAACGCCCTCATTCCTGGGGGAGCTGCTCATCCTATGGCGTCTCGGGCGACGATGGCTGGAACCAAGCTGGAACATCGTCTGATGTACGGGTTGTATGGTCCCCTTGTGGTGTGGCCTAAGCGATAGAGGACCATGCGGGAGTGAGAGAGGAGGAGGTAAGGTGGGCTGTTACCGGACCGGATCGGGAGAAATTTAAGAATTGGATCGGGATGAGCTGCGGCGCTCCACGCGCAACGTCTGTGACCAGCGATCGAGCCTCGAGCTCCTGCTCATTCTCATCCACCCAGTCCCACATCCATATGGCTGACGCTCGCCCCCACTCTCTTTAGCCTCTCCCTTCCCCCTCTCTTCCTCTTCCTTTCACCTTGTACTGTGTACATCACCCCGCAACGACTCCCGGACCCCGCCCCCATTACGTCCACGGTTTCGGATCTTGTTTAGCCTCACCAGCACTACACAACCGTCGCTGTCCCCCTCCCGAGACTCCTTTGTCTCTGACATGCACGAGAGCTGGGCCTACCGTCTCTCACCATGCCCTTCTGACAGCTCGTCAACCCGCTCGTCACACTTGAGCGTGTACACCGCGGCGTCCTCAGTGTCCTCGCCACCCCCGTCCCCCTCCACAGATAGCAAGACGAAGGCGTTCTTTGGCTCGCCCTTCGCCGATGATGCCCCCACGCCCCAGCCACCTCCCAATCTCCCACCTCGCCCCAATTCCCGTACGAGCTCTGGCTCGGAGACAACGTCAGATGTGAGTGCTGAAGATACGCCCCGCCTCCCCCACACCGCTCCCTCGCGCACACTCAACGCTGAGTTTTTCGGCGTCGCCCTCCTCCCCACCCCGCCCCCAAGTATCCGCTCGCTCTCGCACTCCAGCGCCCCCTCGCGCGAGACATCGACGTCTCCTCCGCCTAACCGTTCCGTGCTGCCGCCACTCTCTCGGTTTTTTCCCTCTCGCGCGCGCTACGGGAGTGAGTCCGAGACTCCACCGCCTTCGCACGGGACGAACGTGCGCCGCGAGTTCGTCCACCTCGACGTAGGCACGGGCGCCCCGTTCGGAGCTGGGGCCTACCACACTGGTGAGCAGACGGAGTCCCCGGTCGAGGATCAGCTGGCCCAACCCGCCTCCGCTTTGCTTCCGCTTCCGCCTTCCGCGCATCTCACGCCAACGGCGACTGCACGTCTTCCGACACCGCCCCTGTCCGAGCCGGAGCAGACGAAGCTCGAGCCGGGGATCACGCTGTCGAGCTCTTCCCTCGAATTGGAGCTCGTCAAACCGCTGGGCACGGGCAGCTTCAGCAGCGTGTGGCTCGCGCGGGACACGAAGGGCCAGCTGAACGCGCTCGAGCTCGTGCGCAAGTCGTCGCTTGCGCGGAGCAAGAGCCTTCGCGGACGGCGGTCACGCACATTCGACGGCACGCGTCCCACTCGCAAATACAACCGGGAAAAGGAGAAGGAGCGCGCGGCGAGCGAAGCGGACGGGGCGGCGGTGGCTCCGAAATCGCCCCTGCTCGCGCCTCAGGATCAGATACCCCTGGAGAAAAGGACGAGGATCGTCGGGCGGCACAAGGGGAGCGGTGGCAGATTGGTCGCGGTGAAGATGACTGAGCGGGAGCGGTGTGACTCGAGCTCGCGGTCGCGCGTGAGCTTCGTGCGCGAAGTGGAAGTGCTACGGGTGAGTCCTTCCGAGCCTCTGCCGTTCGTATCGCCCCGCATCCCGAGTCCCCCATTTTTTCCAATGCCGCATCCCCCGCCGTATCTGCGCCTATCGTACGGATAAGCAGAACCTCTCGCAAAAGCTCGCTGACGCGTTGTTTACCTCACTCCGTCGCGACGATACGTGCGTCTGACACAGATAGCGCGATTACGGGGGTGTTTTTACGCATATATGCTGTGTGTACTGACGCTCTTCTCTAGCATATCTCTCATCCGTCGATAGTGTCGTATCTGCACTCGTTCAGCACACCGACACATCACTGCCTGGTGCTCGAACACATAGGCGGTGGGGAGCTTCTGGACTTGGTTGACAACCCGGCAAGCCACGCTCGCCTAGATGAGCCACTCGTCCGACGAATATGGGGCGAACTATGTCGCGCTGTCGCGTGGATGCATAGCGTTTGGCTGGTCCACCGCGACATCAAGCTCGAGAGTGAGTGTATGCGCCTCTTACCCGATGTCTATGATGCTAAACAGCGTGGTCAGACATCCTCCTCACCTCGGACCCCTTCGCGCGCCCGCTCCCGTCGCACTCCCTCATCAAGCTGACCGACTTCGGCCTCTCGCGCTTCATCGATCCCGCACAGCCGCACCTGACGACGCTCTGCGGCTCGGACTCGTACGCGGCGCCGGAGCTTGTGATGGGCAAGCAGTACGACGGCCGCCAGACGGACGCGTGGGCGTGCGGCGTCGTCCTCTACGCCCTCGCCACGCGTCGCTTGCCGTTCGACGCACCTGCGCCTCCACCTTCGCACCTGGAGACCGACCGGGAGGATCACCGACGCAAACGCGCGGAACGCAAAGCCCTGCTCAACCGCATCGCCATCGGCGCGTATTCGTGGCCCGTTGAATCCGAGCCTGACGTCACTGCGATCGACGGGCCGCCTCGAGGCGGGAGTGAGGGTGTAGCGCTAGCGTTGGCATGGAGCGAGGGCGTGCGGCGGATGGTGGGGCGCCTGCTCGTGCGCGATCCGCGGAAACGTGCGCGAGTGGAGGATCTGTGGAACGACGAGTGGATGCACGGGGAGGGTGCGCCGCCTCCGCCTGTCTTGCAGGCCGACGAGGTCTCCCCGCCCAGTGCAGTTGAGAGGACCTCCAGTGAAGAGGCGGCGCTGATGCCTATCGTCGTCAACGACGTGGATGGGGCGGAAGTGGAGCCGGACCTCGATGGGGATGCGGAGGCGGACGAGGAGGGCGTGCTGGTCGATGGGGAGGACATCGGGCCGGGGCACGTTGCTCGCCAGGAGCATTGATCCTCGCGCCGTTGTCTGGGTCCCTCCCGCTTCCGTCCATGGCGCTCGCCTACCTTTCGTCGCCGCCCTCTGCTCGCTTTCCTCGACCCTACGCTTGGTTCAGCCGCTGTCCTCCGCTCTGACAGGTCTTGCGCCGCCGTCTGGTTGCTATCCGTCGTCTATCCAACTGCCGATCGATCGAGCGTCTTGTATTCGATGTTCTGTTGTACATAGAATTTCCGTTTTATGGTCTTCTGTGTTGTCACTATTCGTCTTGCCTTGCCTGCATATTTTTATTTCCCGCCCTTGTTGTCACAGTAATCTCCATCCTATTCTCTCCGGATCGCGTCCCATCTCATCCATCCCGCATGGCTACCTCCTCCCCTCCGGATCCCCATCTCATCTCTTCATATCATATCTTAGCCATACATCATCATCACTACATCATATGTGTTTTACCCTTGCTTCACCCATCTCGTGTAATATTTCCCAACCGCTACAATCACGATCTGCGTCGCAATTGCAATCTGCATCCCCCCATAACTTACGTATAGTACTCCCGCAATCTGGCCGTGTCCATTTATTACATGCGTGCAAATGTTACCGTTGGCTCGTCGAAGTATTGCATACAGTCGCATTGTTGTCCATGTCTCCCCAAACCCGTCAGGCGGCAACCCGCACGTACGTACCTAAGCCTGTACGTCAATCTTACAAAGTTACCTAGATACCCATGACCAAACGCCGTAAACGACGAACGTGCTCGCCGTGTTGATGATCTCCATCGATGTGTCGTCGCTACTCTTCAAGCTTCAAGCTTCAAGAGCTCAGCTTTGACTTGAACTGAGTTCGTCACTTGCTTCTTCTCCTCAAAGAGAGTTGCGTCTAATTTGCCGCATAATGTAGCATGCAAATGTTTTCCACAGGCGAGACGTGTCTCGAAATTGCTAACTAGCAACTGGGCGAGCAACAAGTTCTCGGGGTCTGAATCTGGCAACTTATTCGCTCGGATGTGTAGCTGAATTATCCTCGTGCCTCTTACGTCGCAATGAGAAAGCCACCGTGACCAGGGACGCAGGTTGGGGCCAGACGTTGTCAACGTTAGGAGCGCACCGCCGCTACATAGATAACAGGGTCCACAAGGCAAAGAGTATCTCCACGCACTTATCTATTCCCGTCCTCGAACGAGCATTGAACTTCGAGTCGAGTTGTGGTTCTTTGTGAAGCCTGCCTCGCCTCTGCATGCCCCATCCTCGCCATACTTGATATGGCACGTGTGTGGTATCAGGGACCACTGATTATGATTTTGGGTGGACAAAGGTGCGCAGTGGAATGACCATTTCCATCTGACGAGTTCATGGAGTCCGCGAAGCCGTGCTCCAGTGGGGACCAGTTGAGGGCGACGATGACGATGATCAGGACTGGATAGATAGTCTGTCCGCCCCCCACGAAGCGTCGGCTTCAATGCAAACTCTCTGCATCATGTGTGCAATGTGGATGAAAGACTTACGATAACGTAGATGAAACAGGCATAGGTGTAGTCCGCGATCACGCGGAGGAACGCGTTCTGGTGTACTTCCGGCCCCGCAAAGAGCGCAGGGCTCGCCTCGAACACGACCATAATGATCTACCGCACGGGGCAGGCATTTCCTACGATTAGCAGGGATCACTCGCGCCCGACGGATAAGATAGCACTCACAATAAGGATGCAGTATATTGCGCCAGACTCGAGGAGCAATGCGAGCGTCTTCACCGCCGGCGACTTATGGTGACTGCCGACGAAGTGCTTACGGAATAATCGCCAGTGCACCCTGTATTCACTCAACGTTAGCCACCCAGTAAGACATCTACACATGCAGTGATTGGGCTACGCACCACGTCTTATAACCTATCAGTGCCGTCGCAATCAAGTTGGTGGCGAGCGACAGACTGGTAAACGTGTCTGCGAAAATACCGGGCGAGAAGAGGAACTGCGGCTGTCGACAAGAGTGCGCGCAGTGATGCACGTCTGAGACAGTCTTTGTCCCAAACGCTGCCAGAAGAGCGTGTTAGGTCGCGTTGATCATCGAAAAAGAGAGCGTGGACTACGTACCCATCGTCAGTATGATAAGCAAGGGTCCGATGCAGTACACGGTCCGGTTCCTCCAGACTGCACACACGCGCCACCACACGATGCTATCTCCAATTAGGACCTGGTACGCACCATTCACACGTAAATTGCAACCAACGAACAGGCGGGTAGTTCAGAGACTCGACTCACATTTATAGTGACGGCGACAGTCATCATCCAAGATTGCCTGAGGACGCCACTTTCGAACGCATTGACATCTGCGGTGGTAAATGCGTCGGAGAAGAGGCCGCTTTGTGCCTTTGCGACGAGTCGATCGACACTGGTGATGTGGCTTGCCAGCGCGGCCGTGTAGAGAGCCGTCGAGCCATACAACACCAGAGTGCTTGGCAGCAGTATCCGTACGTCTGTGTAGCCTAATCCTTTGCGTCTAAACCGGGAATGAGGGTGAGGATCGAGGACACAGAACGATAGGAACAACGCGGGATACTGTACATTAGAAAGACCATCGCGAGAATGACAAGCAAGGTTAAGACGCCTATTATAGCGTTAGTGGACGATTCAATCCATCTAATTGGCGACGCACCAAAGAGGGCACTTGATAAACCGATATCAAGGGCTGTATAAGATAGGTCTGCGGCATAATACAGCGTTGTGTTGAGTGCAAGTTCGTTAATCGAGGGTCGAAGTTCGGGATCTAACGCGCGGATGAGAGGCATCTACCGCGTAGGATAGATCGGCGAAGAGAACCTGGGTTGGGTCGAATGTGGGTGCGACTACTGATGTGAACTTACCATGCTTATATGTCCAATATTCCTGACGGCTCGGCCGGCGAACCTATAACAAGTCGGGATGATTGATGTCTTGAAGCAGATGGACGTTGAAACGTTGAAGCTCTGCTCCCTGGTAGCAGCACTGCATATATAAGTTCCGAGCGTCCCTAAGGTCATGGTCAATGTCAGATCCAACCTCCTGATGGTCGAATAACGTTGAACACACCCACCTGAGTAGCAACGCGCATGCAACGGTCACCAGAGCGGATACGTTCGCTGAGTTGGATCGACATTGGAGGCTACAGCAGACTGGGTTACCACCGGTGGGGAAAATATCATCATAATGCTTTGTAAACGAGCGCTGTACGGGAGGGATACGAACCGGGAATCGGAGCCAGTGGCTGGTATTCGCCCTTGTCTTTCTGGACTATCCCGTCCTTTGTTACCGACTTACCGCCACCGACTCAGGAGACGGGGCCGGATGGGAGCGTGTTCACAGCCATGACAGTCTCAGCAACTACCGCTCGGGGCGCCACGTCCGTCTTTGTCCTCGCCTTCGTGACCGGTCCGCTGGGCAGGGTTCCTCGCGTTTGTTTTCGTCGGGAGGAGCACCGTGGGGTTTTCGTCGCCCTTTTCCCTGGAGAGTGTGTCGATCGAGTCCGCTCGTCCAGACGGCGCTTCCTCCCGCATAGAGGATGAGAGAGGATGACCAGTGGCGGCGCCAGTGCTGAGGGCTTGTTCTCCAGTTGGTCTCCGGCGAAATCGCATCATGGCCAGTCTCCGGTGAGCTTCTTCTCACACTCCAGGCTAGTCCCGACAGCTTGCCTGCAAGCGTCTTCACGTCGAGCGACGCGAAGCGAGGGACGCTCCATAGGGATGAGCCGCCCGTCAAGTACCATGCCGCTGGAGCCGAAACGTTCAGCGAACCGCGCGTGGAACCGCGACAGCAGATCCTCCATCAAGGAGTTGAGCAGCGTGTCCGGGCCCCGGTGCAGAACCTTCTCACCGCACTCATCGGAGCCGGGAGGGCGGCAGAGAAAGTGGCATAAAAATCCGTGCGCGCTGACATATCGATATTGCCCACCCAACGTCATCGACGCCGTCGTGGTCGAAAAAGCCGTCGAGGGACAGCTCGACGCGCGTGAGTCGGCAGGTGCCGTGGAGGAAGCGCATGGCCCCATATACGAGGACGTAGAAGCTACTGAAGAACGACCCGAGCTCCTCTGCGATCTCGAGTCGGCGGGTACGGTCGTGCCAGGTCGCCCTCTCCAGACGGTCGACTGCTCAAGACTGGGTGATCTGCAGACACAGAAACGGTAAAAATTGTGTGGAAGATGGTGAGCGTGATGACATACAATGGTTGAAAGCAGCCGTTACAAAACGATAAAACACGGTAACTGGGAAAAGCACAAAATACGATGTGGTGGTTCAACGACGAGCTGATTGCAAGACGACATGGAGTGAGGCCCAGCTTAGTGTGACTCAGACCTGACAAAACAATGAGCATGCATATACGGGAGGCGAAAGGACTGCCACGACGCACCTCTTCATCAAGGTCAAGCCACCAGTGGATATCCTCTATCTCGTAACCCATGCCCAACATGGTGCCCACTGCGCGTTTTCGATGCTTCATAGTGAGCTGAGGTAGATGGCGGTTCGTGTAGAATGACAGGACGTGCATGTTGCATCCCCAGACTTCGCGCAGTTGAACGTAGAGACCGTACTTCTCGTAGTACTTGTCCACGAAGTTGACCCAAGTCTTCAGATCGTGAAACCCTTGGCCCGAGTCCGTCCGGATACCATACCCTCTTGAGACGGCATAGCTCAGGAGCTTGCCCTGGTCATACTCAACGCCAAACCAGACGAGGGGCAAGTTATTGGGATGACCACAGTCAACGCATCTAGGGTTGAGTTCACGGGGGAGCACCGCAGACGGAAGCACATCCCTAACGACGTGTCCCTTGAAAACATGCACACATACGGTATCAGGATCAAGGGGAGGATACATGATTAATATTCGTGCACTCACACCAACGACAGTCTATCATCGGCTCCTTCACTCGGGGTTTTTCTTGTGGTTGTGACATGGGCGGAGTTCGATCCTCATGAGACGAAGACAAGGTACTGCGTTCGGAAGAGGAGGTCATTGGGATGGACGTTGGTAGCGACGGTCGTGATGCTGGAGAGGGAGACGACACCCAGGCGCGCTACGCGATGGATGCGGTCACGTGATGCGCATTGTAACGTTTCCAAATTCCAAATGCCGCGCTCACGCTTTGCGAGGCCTCGTTCAAGTCGACTGTCATGTTGGCTCGCGCATTCAACATTCAATATTTAATTCCGATCCATGAGTCTCGAGTCATTCGGGTCACAGCTCACGTCCGTCTCAAACCTCGATTCACCGGAATCTCTGACCTCACAGATTTCACCCTTGAACGCGTTCAATCCTGTCAGCGAGTTGCTCCTCTCTATGTTCCCTTTTCCCCTGATGAATTCTATTCCACGTCGCAGTACGAATCGGAACTGGGGGAAGCATCATGATCCTATTCTACCCGTTGTGCCACAACTGTATGATTGCCTCGGGAACTCCCAAGGGTGTTGAATGGGAGGTGTCAAGCGGTTCACCGCTTTCTAGCTGGCCGTCCAGCGTGAAAAATTGAGTGAGGTAGGATACCAAGAGTTGCAAGCTAAGGCGAGGCGAAGATGAAGATGATGACGAGGACGAGGACAGCAACAGCGAGGACTAGAAGGCGAACGATGGAGATGGAGGGAGCGAAGAGTCCGAAGATTGTTGCTGATTTCGCAGTTATATCAGCTCCAACACGACCGGTACGCACGGAACTTTTGAACGTACGTAAGGTGTGCGTACGACAGCCGTACCTTCCTCACCATTGTGTGAAGCGTGTCCAGAGTTCTGTTGCCGAGAAAGTCGTCTCGAAGGGAATAACGTCGTCGGGCATCACCGCATCCATTTGCTGCCAAGCCCTCTGGTCCTGCTGCCATGTCCACCCCTTCCGCGTTCGGACCATGAATCCAGAGAGGGGCGTGGTTGGATGGAGACCTGGAGCGGAGCGGAGCACCACCCCGTGGTTGATGAAAGTCTGGCAGACGCGGACCAAGTCCCTGAACGCCGCGGTCATTTGCTGGTCGGGAGACGCGTCCTCGGGGTGGTGGAAGGCACGGAAGGCGGGGTACTGTGCTGTGGTTGCAAATTTCGACCCCTCCACATGGCAAGCGACGGGTACGAATCCAGCTTGTGTCGTCTCAGAAGAGTGTCCGCAGAAACCTAGCCGGGTTGTAGTAGGGTCCCCGTCCGGTGGCAGCTGCCCCGCCGTTCGTCTACGATTGAAGCTCTGTGCTCCCTCGCCGTCTACAACTTGGATGGCACGAAGTGTGAACGCCCATGCGGGGTCTTCGTTGGCTGGGGAAGACTCGGCGCGTTGCGATGACAGAATGAAGAAAATCGCTCGGCCCAGTCGCAAGTTAGCGTCCACGCCACCAACGGAGTGCAACGAGGAATGTACGAGAACCATCATGGTGAACTCGTGGAGCCGGCACCAGTCCTTGATCGCCTGCGACAAAGCGATTGGAGTTGCATATCCTGCGATTTCCGTGGCTGTTCTAGCTTGAGCGTGTCCACGGCTCCGACAGACGGTCCTGAAGTAGAATACGTCCGCGAAAATTGGGTGCCATTAATGGGCCACCTGTCGCGTAGAGAGAAGAAGATTTGCCTGTGTACCGGCCACGCCGCTGCTTGACACTCCCTGCCACAATAAAGCACAATCTCGCAGCCGCAGCACCATTTGAGTGATTCACCGTTAGCGGGGCTTAGATTGCACCATGCACAGACAGTGCGGTCCGAAAGGAACTCGGTAACACGGGGACGGGAACTTGGATCCTTGTCTCCGGAGGCATCCGTGGAGGTGGGGGTCCCAGGGCGACAACCCGTTTGTAAGGAACTTGAACTTGAAGGGTCCATGGCGACTGGTGCTGCAGAGATCATTGAAAGAGATTAGCACACGTCTGGGCTGTGGTTTGAGACCTTTGAAGAACCAAAATACCTCGTGTTTCCGACGTTGTCTCCCGGTGGTGGTTTAAAACAGGGCTTCAAGTACTGCGGCAAGTTCCGAAGTGCCAGTACTCTTGCCACTAGGAGTAATCGGTAACCCTTCAAAGCTTCATAACTCACGTAGCGGCATAAAACTACGCCTGTAAATTTCTCAGCAGTAACGATAAGATACAGTGACATCATGTTAAGGGATAACAGTCACTGCGTTTTCCATGGACCTCGGACGGCCCAAACAACCTGAAACGAAGTGAGATGTGCAGCGTAGGTTTCGATTCGATGTAAGCTCGTTCGATGCGGGTAGGTTGGATAGGTGTTGTAGCACGGGTCAAGCAACACCAGGTTGTCCGGGTCTGAACAACCTCAGGTGTCCGGCCCTGACCGATATAAGCGCCCCCGAGTCGCACGCATCCAACGATCGCGCCTAGTTAGACCTCGCTTGCACCTCGTACACCTCCTTGTTGAGGTTATCCTCTTCTGATGACCCATCCCTCCCGCGCTGGCCCCGAAACGACTGGCTTCCACATATAAAGGTCGAGCTTGGCCATGGTCTATACGGCACGACTCAGAGAAGACGACCATAGTCAAAGCCTCCCGCGTTCGCAATGCTAAGTCCCCCGGGGTCGAATCACCCCCCTTCGCGGTCCCGCTCCTCCTTTACACCCTCGTGGCCTTCTCATCAAGTGTACACTTGTATCTCGCGAGCGTTCCGCTCTGGCGAAGGTATTCATACGCTTGTTGGTACGTATGTCGGCGCGATGGTCCCAGGAGCAGAAGCTATTGCCCCCATCGTATTGAAGGTCTCGTCGGGGTTCGGTTAGTACTTGCAGTAGTCGTTCCATTTCTCCTGATCTTTGTTGCTGATAATGGTCGTCACGCAATGGGTGCGGAATTCGTGCGGTGCTAGGGAACTGTTCATAGCGTCTTGAGACTGGAGGTTTATCGGGAATGATCAGGTGTGTCCTTATAACGCTGCTCGCATTGTCATATGATCATCAATCCGATTCATAGCAGGTATACCGCGCTCATTGGGGATGTCGGACCCCATCGATCTCTTTGGTCTTGACGCATACAGCTTGATCTCTCAACGATTTGTCAAACATGCTCGTAAGTCTTCCGGGTTCTGACGAATTGGGCACCCGGCCGTGCGGCCGGGATAGGGCATGTCGTGTAGAATCTACATGTAATATTAATAAACGTTCCACAATGCAATTCATTATCGTTGCTTTATTTCTCGGAATCGGTGCTATCGACGTGAGCAGGTGAAAGTATGCAATTGAATCTGGATGTAAAATCTCGCCTGCAGCACCGCAACACCCGGCTGGCAAATGTTGTTTGCGGGTTGTTTGCGTGTGCAACGTAACCTCGTGCTGCCCTGAACAACCCAGAGCGAGCTCTCGTCGTCGCTCTCGGCACAATGTGCCCTTGTTATACCCGAAACGACCATCAAACTAGGTAACCCACTCGCGTCCTTCGCGACATCAGGTTGTCCACCCCGAACAACCTTGAACAACCTCATCTCGGTCGGAACAAACGAAGTATGGCCTTCACGCAGTGATTCTTGTCGAAGTGGACATACACTGATCATGTTATCTAGCTTTGCTTGAAGTCGACGCTGACTCCGATCGAACCGTGCAGACAAGCCATCGCCCTGTCACCCTACATCCATGGATAGCTTGGGAGGACGCAAGCCTCTAGAAGCTGTGCCTTTTTACGATAGTAGTGCTTGTGCGCAGTGCGATCTAAGGCCATCTCACGGTGACAAACTCAAACGATGCCGCGGTTGCAACATCGCGGTTTATTGTGGGAGGGAGTATCAAGCAGCGGCATGGCCTACTCACCGGCAAGTGGAGTGCTTCCATTTATGCGAGGTATCGAGCATTTACAATGCGCATTTTACTGCCATATCTTGCTTCAGATCGTCCTGCCGCAGCCATAATCACGAACCGGGGGAGACAGCGGGATACCCTACTAGAATCGGCTTGATGAAAGCTCTACAGGAATGGGTCAACATTCAGAAGTACTCCCTGGCGGTTCTCGCGCATGCAGCGATGCGCAGTGCCGGTGGTGTTGTGGCAAACCTGAGACTCGGCCGGATGATTGTCTTCGTGCTATCATCACGACGGGCTAACTCTTCTGAGTCCTCTCCGCCTGACAGCCATCCCGCACGAGTTTTCATCCCCAACGCGATCGAAATTCAGGACGGGGAGGACTTCCGCAAAGTCTCAGGGAGCTTGGGATGCGCATTGGAAGGGAGTTTTTGTGGCCGGTCAAGCGACGCGGCGCCGGCTGGATCAGTACCCGTCCTTTGCATATGTCCGGTGGAGGGTACGAGGTATCCCGGGCGCAGCGCTACCCCGCCTATCCCGCGTCCTGCCATCCTGACGATGCTGTGGACGAAGAGACCAACGCATTCATCAACCGCATCTTCATGACTTTCGTCGATGGTGGAATCGTGATCCGACCCCCGGCAGACGGTTGTACAGGCACTCCTCGCACCGGGGTCATGGTTCGAAGGCGGAAGGACTGGGCGTGGGTGCATAATCAGGGTGCATGGCAGCACATGGATATGAAGATGCCGCGCCAAGTTCCCTCCTTCCATGCGACTGCGTCTGCGACGGATCTCTGGATGCGCTTCCAAGAATGGTGATTGCGCCGCCCGGTCTCGGTTTATGGTATGTTGCCAAACGTGTTCCTCAGATTACCATGCTAAGCACAGTCGTTGCAGCAGATAGCACCGCGCTATACCGCCAGCAAGGACGGTCTCGGGTCGCACCTGACCAACCGTGGCTCAACTCCGGGCTCTCCAGCGTCCCAGTCTCGACTTAATATCAATGAGTCCCCTGGCACCCGTTCTGGTTTTTGTACTGTACATGCTCCGCACGCCGCGATCCGAGAACTTGAAGCCTGCTCGCGCCTTGCAACAGAAAGAGGGGATGCGTTGAACATGGATGTCGCTCTATAAGTGCCTACGACTACGTTGGTGATCTCCGGGTCTGTAAGGCCCTTGGTCGAGAAACATACAGTGATCGGGAACGTACAGAAAGTGCGTCGTGCGGCAATCGTGCTGCGCTCACCACTGCGTAAAGTGTATCCAGAGATCCGTTGCGGAGAAGGTCGTCCCGAAGGGTATAATGTTATAGGGTATCACGGCATCCATGTACTGCCAAGCCCTCTGATCCTGCTGCCATGTCCACCCTTTTCGCTTTCGAACCATGTACCCAGAGTGAGGAGTGGTCGGGCGCTGACCCGGAGCGGATTGGAGTACGACTCCGTTGTTGACAAAAGTTTGAAAGACACGGTTCAGGTCCTTGAACACCGCAGTCATTTGCTGGTCGAGAGGCGTGTCGTCGGGATGGTGGAAGGCTCGAAAGACGGGGTACTGTGCCGTCAGTGCGAACGACATCCCCTCCACTGCAACGCAAGCCACCAGGAGGAACCCCGCTCGCGTCGTCGCTGAAGAGTGTCCGCAGAACCCTACTTTCCCAAGCTCTTCATCCGGTGTCAGCTGCCCTGCCGGAATGCTAGTGTTGAATCCCCGTCCATGCTCCCGTTCCGCGACTTGAATGGCACGAATCGTGAACGCGCACGCGGGATCTTCATCGGACGGGGAAGAACCCCCGCGTCGCGATGACAGGACGATAAAAATCACCCGCCCGAGCCGCAAGCTTTCCTCAACGCCGCCGCCGGAGCGCAACGAGGAATGCACGAGAACCGACAGAGCGAACTGGTGAATCCCGCACCATTCCTTCATTGCCTGTGCCAAAGCGATTGGAGTTGCGTGTCCTGCAATCTCCATAGCCGCTCTATCTTGAGAAGGTCTACGGCTGCGACAGACGGCCCTATAGTAGAATGCGTCCGCGAATACACATGGTATTAATGCGTCATCCGCCGTATAGACTGAAGAAAACTCGCCTGTGCGTTGGCCACGCCGCTGCTTGGCACTCCCTGCCACAATAAAGCACAGTTTCACAGCCGCGGCATCGTTTGAGTGTTTCACGGCTCAGATTGCACCATGCGCAGACAGTGCGGTCGAAAAGGAATCGGCAATGCGAGAAGTTGAATTCTTGTCTTCTGAAATAACCGTGGAGGTGGGGGTCCCAGGACGACAACTCGTCTGCAAGGAAGGGTCCATGGTGGCCAGTACTGCAGAGGGAAATCAGTTGGCAATGCCTAAGCCTTCAAATTTGGAACCTTGGAAGATGAGCACACCTGTCTTTTTCGGACTCGTTCTGGCACCTGTAGGGGAGGGCGGAGGTAATAAGGATAGCGCTAGGAGGTAGAACAACGTTCCAAGTACTTACGTCGCCCGTGCTCAGTGCTGGGAAGCCTGTTCCGCGGCAAGTTCCGGAGTGCCAGTTTCAACAGCACTCCTGCCACTTGGAGTAACCGGTAACCCTTCATAACTCACACAGCGACATAGAACCAGATCTGTAAATTGTTCAACAGTAACGATAGATGGAATGACACCATGCCAAGGGATAACAGTGAGCGTCTCATACTGGCGTTCCACTTGCAATTGAAAGTAGAAGCTCACGAATCATCGATACACATCTCGCCACCCAGACGGTTTACGGAGTAGGAAGCCAATGGGGCAGTCCACAAGCTCCTGGAGACTGAGACTCTGAACAACGGACTGTCTGGTAGCAAGGCTCGGCCAAACCACAATGGTCTCTGCAGCGTTATCGTCCACGGACCCGCTACCAGATGATTCCGCTGGGAGGGGCACTGTGGATGGGCGAAGACGCAACTTGAGCGATGTGAGGCGACCCCCGGAGGACGCGCGGTCAGCGAGCAGGCGTTGAAGGCCAGCGCATTTTTGTCGGAACGCCTCGACGCCAGTTGCAGCATACATATCTGATCCGCAGGGCGAACCTGAAGATGTCGCTCGCCCGCCGGTGCCGGAGCTTGAGGCAGTCGCCGAACGGTCCACAAATCCGCAAGGGATGTCGACGACAAGCTCGGCGAGAGAGGGACAAAGCAAGGCGACAGCCTGCCCCGGCTCTTGTGGCTCGCGACTGTCGGGGTACAGCATGCGCGCCACAGTCTCCATATCGAACCCGCCGGCGTCGAGTCGTACCACATGCGGGAAGGCGCGAAGGTCGATGGCTCGATCGCTGGGGTCGGGGGACGACTCGCGATCGGACACGGACAGGATGAGACGGGTGATGGGCACGTCCTCGCCGAAGAATCCGAAGAAACTATCTCCAACGACGCTGGACTTGTGTTCAATAACACGGAACCTGTCTATGCGGAGGCGTCTTATGTCGCCGGCGAAGCACTCCATGCGGTAGTCGTCGGAATATCTCTCCAGCTGGAGGCGCGGGAGCTGTTGGAGGTACATCCGGTCGATGGTGCCAAATAGCGAGCGGAGCTTCGCGCTCACCTCAGCGCGATAGTGGACGAATTCGGCAATGTGGATGAGGGTGGTCTGTGGCAGAAGGAGCCACGAGAGAATCTTCGGAATGGTGTTGTGGTACGACGTTACGTGTAGATAACGCAAGAAGGGGAGCTCAAGAGACTTTTTAGGTATGGCAAGTCCCCATGCCGGTCCATATTCCAGAATCTCCAGATAGTCACGATAGGGCTCCAGATGCAGTCCGTCGTGTTCGCCGAGGGCGATTACCGGCTCGTGGAAAGTGCCCTGCTCGCGGTCCCACCATTCCGCCTTCAAGTACGTCAGCGAAACGTCACCAAAATGCCTGACCATAGAGTGGGGACAAGTAAGGCGACAGAGCTTTGGAAGAGTCTTGCGGGACAACAAGGGGAGCGTCGTCCATGATTCGGAATAGTAGTCCGCGAGCCGGGGGTGTATGTTCTCATCATACCCATTCAAATCCTCTTTTGTGATCATCGGTTGGATTTCCAAAGCCTCCAGATTTGGCATCCCAGACAGAAGGAGGGGCCATAGCCGCTCGTGCAGGTCGCCTTTGTCTAGATCCACCTTTAGCGATACCACGCCGGCGATGTACGGGGTCAGCGCCTGGGCGAGTAAAGGGGAGAAGGTATAGAAGGACGGTTCGATAGGGTGAGACTTTCGCGTGAGAGAAGAGCATCCATGAGCGGGAGCTCGTTGCGCGCGACATCTCGCTTCTCCCGGAGCTCGCAGTTGGCCAGCGCGTCCGCCCAGAATGCAACGCTGCCGAGGAGGATGGAGCGCCACAGACGGCAGACATGAGGGAGGCGCAAGCTGCCCCAATCGTCCCAGCACTGCTCCAGGATCTTCTCAAGCACCTCGGTGGGAAGGCGGTGGATAGGGGCGGCGAGATTATGGATGGCGAGGAGCGCGAGGACAATTTGGCGGTATTCTTTCACCTTTGCTATGGTCCATGCCTGGATGTCCGGAACCGAGGTTAGGGCGGTGAAGGTTCCACGATCCGTAATTGGCAGACATAGAAGAAGTCCAGTGAGGTCTGAGAGGCGGGGGACAGTGTTGCGCAAGGAGTCCGAGTCGATGGTGTCCATGGTCCGGCGTCGCCAGAAAGATCTGTAAGTCGCTGAAGTAGGAGTCAATTACATATACAGCCAAACAGATTGTTCGATTGCGGTGTAACGTTGTACTACTTACTCACTTGAACACACAAACGTCAAAGACAGGGGCTCGGAGTTATCATCTGGTGGTCACGATCGCGGTGATGATGGCGGTTGCTGTAAGCGCTGGTCTTTGCTCCTGGACCCAGAGCGGTTCGCTCCGAACCCGCATCTTGTCCCTGGTGTCTTGTCTCTTGACTCTGCAGCCCTTTATATTCCACTTGACCGTTAGGACGGTGTTGCATCGCCCTCGTCTTCTGACCATCTCGTCGAGGAAAGCGCGGGACCGCGGTTTCTGTGTCTTCTGCCAATACTCAGGCTCTCCAGTACCTTCATGGCGTCAACCATCGAATATATCGGCCTCCCCGACGTACTTTCGTGCGGCTGTTGCGGAAGAACCGACGTCAGTAACAACAACTGAAGCAGTGCGGTGGATGTGGGGCGGTACGATACTGCAGCAAAGCTTGCCAGAGGCAAGCGTGGCCATTTCACAAGTGAGTCGTTTCCCATATACCACGTTCCCATTCCAATCGCGTTGATTGACTTGACGAAGGTGCTCATGCCGCTCTAACGGCACCGCGGAAACCGGCGCTGAGCAGGCGGGATACACCGCGCCCTTGTCCCTCGCGAACGCCGTGAACGAGTGGGGCAACATCCACGAGGACGCGTTCTCGACGATCGTCCACGTCATCGTCCGCTCCAACGGCGGTGTCAACTGGGTGCTGAACAACGAACGACAGGGCCGTCGTCATCTACCTCCGGCCGCTCGAGCGCCTGTTCGACAACCCCGCGACCGCGTTCGAGATCATGTCGCTCGCGCTCGTGAACAATGACATCGAGCACGACGAGAACGAGCCGTTCCGCGACCAGTGGGAGGAACCCATGAGGGCGTCGCGCGCGACGCATGCCGCTCAGATCGCCTTCGCCGAACCCAATCCAAGGTTCGCCGGCCTGATCCCCGCCACGTTCGTCGTCGACGACACGGAGGTCGCGGTGCACTCCCACTACCGTCTCTATCGCCCCAAGGACCACGCCGACGGCACGCTCACGGACCAGCGCACTCTAGCAGCGTTCGAAGATATTCGGCATCTCTGCGTCTGTGCCGTCTGTGCCGGACTCGTCCTGCGGGACCCTGTTGACTCCTCATCGCCTTTGCCACGAGTGGGTTATATGGTGCGGGAGAAGAAGTGGGTGTGGAAGTTGATGCGGGGGGACCCTGCAGCCCTCATGTCCATCGCCATGAAAGAGGGCGATCGCCCAAGGCGGACCAAGTTGTCTTTACAGGCTCTCTGGACTTTGTGGCGGCAGTGGTAAGCGTGGATTATATATCTATGAGTATGTAAGTCCTGCGTTCTGGTCACTTGGTAATGTGTATTAACCCTCGTTCGCACAGTTATGTCTATGTGCGCTGGTCCAATATGTACTAGTAAGAAGACCTTACTCTTCATCCGGAGAGTTTCCTATTCAAACAGGCGTGAAGTTCACATAGAGGCCAGGATATTGGGCGCCCATGATTTGACGCGTATGTACTTGTAGGGGAGTAGTATGCTAGGATAATCGATTGTTGTACCGTATGACCACACATCAACGGACGTTTGATCCTCAAGCCTCAAGGGCTGGTTCACGTCATGGGCCGCGATGAATTTCATTCCTCCCAAACTTCTAGAGGGCGAAAGCACTCTCGAACACGCAAACACCGGCCATACAAACTAACTCATGCATACATTCAACCTGCAAGCTATGAGCGAACGTACAGTACAACCATACTGTCGACAATAAGCAACCAATCGTAAACCGGCCTTCCATTCGGCCGACCGAGAACGTGCAACAATCAATCATCGCCTTCCACCATACCGATCCCTCGAGACCGACCTCCGTCTGCGGTCCCTATCGTAGTCCCTCTCGCGCGAATCATCCCGTCTCCTATCGAAGTCTTTCCCGCCTCGTCGAGGCGGCGAGTACGACCGCGACCTATCGCGACGATCGCGTTCTTCGCGGGCACGAGGAGGGGGGGACTCCGAGTCTGGCGGCGAGCGAGCGCGGCGGTCGCGGCGATCTGGGGTGTAGTCCCGCCGGCGAGGAGAATCGCGGCCGCGGTCACGACGGTCAGGAGAGTAGTCGCGGCGACGAGGTGGAGAGTCACGTCGAGAGCCGTAACGGTCCCGATCGCGGTCGCGGTCATCCTTGCGGTATGGCGGCGGGGAGGCGGAGTCCATGCGGTCGCGGCGGGGAGGAGTCCGAGAGTCGTCTCGGCGCCTGTCTCTGCGAGGGGGAGACGGCGAACGACGTCTGCGAGAATCGCGACGAGAGTCCTCGGAGGAGTCCGAGTCCGAGTCAGAGCTCGAGTCAGTGTCAGACGAGTCTGAATCGGAGTCCGAGTCGCTGTCAGAAGACGAGGATTCGGCTTCAAGCATGGCGCGACGCTGCTCCATGATAAGACGAGGTGCATTCTTAATGGCGAAATAATGGTCAGTGTCCTGCTCCCGGTGTCAACGAGGGTTAGAGTGGACATACCTTCAAATGTTCTCTCATGTCCTCCGTGACCGCGCCGAGACCAATGGAGGTGAAGTAGTTGATAGAGAAACGAGTGTCCTTTGGGTTGTCCAAGGGGAACATTCCGCGGCAGGACATCCTGACCTCGGGGTCTTTGAAGCGCTCCGCGACAGTCTTAAGGCCCATACTCTCTGACACCTCGTTGAACAGGATCTTGATGAAGATACGAGAACTCGAGGTTGTCTCCTCTTCGGTGAGCTTGATGCAGTCGAGGACGTTCCACGAAACAGCATCGGACGCGATGAGGTGTCCAAAGAACCGCGCGATATTCCGGAGACGGTTCGTTTCGTACCGGTGGATGGTCTCGTAGTATTCACGGAACGCTTGCTCGAAGCAATCGAACCAAACGCGATTCAACCTGCAGAAGCGTTCCCCGATAAGCCCGTAGAATGTTGAGTACGACCGTTCCTGCGAGCAACACTCGATGATCATCTTGCAGAGCTCGATCTAGCGGAAAGCCATGAGCCAAGGCGGCCATACGCATACGTTAAACTCTGCGAAACTTACCTCCTGACCCTCCTTGATCTGAACTTTGAGTAATTTGTGAACGGCTTCTTCGTAGTTGAGTGCGTTCATGATAGTCAAATAGATGACTCGGCGGAGGTTGATGAGGTTGGTTTGCGTCCGGTCCTCGATACCCTCCTTTTCCTCAACAGCTACAGAATGGTTAACACTGATCCAATCGAACAACGTGGCATAGTACATACCTTCCTCATCCTCATCCTCTGACTCTTCAGATCCAGACTCCTCTTCGTCCGAAGACCCCTCCCCAAGAATTTCCGCCTTGATCTGCTTGTACTTCTCCTCGTTATCGAGGTAGTTCGGATCAAACTTGAAGATGTCTGAAAACAGTCAGGTGGGTTCAATGCGTAGACGACCGAACAGATGACTCACTCAGTCCCTCCTGCACCTGTAACTCGTCCTCCAGCTGGATCTGGTGCGTAATCTGCTCGTCCTCCTCCACTAGGTCCAAGCCCTCGGGGATGATCGGGTTGTCCTTGTACTTGTCCTTGCGCACCTGCATGAGTACTTCGATCATGTATTGGACCCTCTGCGTGATTGACCCTTCGTTCAGAACGGCACGGAACCGCTCGTACACGGTCGCGTTCGCCTTTGGCGAGTTCTCCGCGAGGAACGCGCCGACCTCCCGCATAAACCCAACGGCAATCTCGATGGAGTCGTCGGTGGGTCGCTCGAGGAGAAGGAAGAGGATCTGAAGTGGAATGATTTCGTGGGCTACCGCTTGGTTTACAAGGTGGGCGATGAAGGTGGTGGTGGAGTGGCAGACAATCTACATTACAAGCGTCAGCAACGCGCATACACACCACTTTCAATACCACGCACCTTGTCGTTACGCTTGAACGCACGGCGGAACTGACTGATCAACCTCGTTAACACTAGCTCTCCGACCTGAGGCAGCTTCGTGTTGATGATAGCCACGAGAGCCGCGAACACGGGAGTGAACGGCAAACTTGCAGCCTGCGCCTTCATGACACTCCTCGCGAATAGCCCTCGGCCGCGGATGAGGTTCTCCTGGAAAAGCTCCGGTACGACGTGCTTGATGTTGCCCACGTTGACTCGGTTGACGATACCGGTAATCGACTTCCTCAGCGCATCCCAAGTGATCCTCTGGTACTCCGCGCTCGCCTTATCCTTCGCCGCCTCCGCCTGCATCGCCCGCAACCTGGCCGGAGGGATGTACACCCCGCCAGAGCGAGTGCTCGTGAGTTTCGCAAACTCGGCCACAGCGTCGAACTCCGGTTCCTTTTTGCCACCCTTCTCCTTCTCGATCCTCTCCAGCTCCTTCTCCGCCATGCGCGCGGCCAGCTGCCGCTCGCGCTCTGCACGACGTGCGGGGTCCACGTCAGACACTTTTATATCCAGCAGACGAGAAGGTGGAGGCGACAGAGACCTGCGTCGACTGGAAGGTGGCTGCTCCGAGTGCGCGGGAGAGCGCGACCTACTGGACCTTCAGGATGGCTCGGACGTATAGAAAGAGTAAATAGACGCACCTCTTCCTCTTCTGCATCCCATCGGGGGGAGAAACGGGGACCATAGTCGTAGCAGTCGCCATCCTAGTCGTCGTCCAAGTGAGAGAGAGCACTGAGCCGCTCACCAACACGTTCAGCGCAAACATGGCCGCTCGATTATGTAATAACCCGGCAAAACTAAGCGTCCACCCCCAAATTTAGAAGTCTCAGTAGATTGTTGGATCACGCAAGCTCGCCGGCTTGCGGGGTTCTGGCAGACCGGACCTGACCACAACCACCATGGAGGTCTTCGAAGTGCTTCCATCTGTTGCAAGGGTACGAGTTATTATAGCAGAAATGCCACACAATGACTGATGTGCGTAACAGCTAAGCAAGACGGTAACTAGAGTGCTTGGACAGGCAAGTAAACTAGTCGGACAACACGGCGTACTGATAAGGTGCTAACTCCCTCGCAGAATCCAGGGAAATTCACGCTGCAGGGTATCTTTCATCTTAATGCACATTGATATGCTGCTGACAGGAAATTCAGGAACAAATACCTATCTCTTGGGGGAACGCAACCCCTACATCCTTGTGGACACCGGCGAAGGCCGACAGGAATACATCCCCTACCTCCAGGAAGCCCTTACAGACACCACGCGCGAGCACAATCCCACAGAGCCGCATATCTCGGACATCATCCTCACACATAGACACCACGACCACACCGAGGGCCTGCCCTCCGTCCTCACTCTGCTCCGGAAGCTCTGGGATACCCAACAACCCGCGTCGACGACGCCCTACCGCCCGCCCCGCATCCACAAGATACCCCTACCCTCTCCTGACCCCCGGTTCGTCGTTCTAGTAGACCGCCTCGAGCCGGGCTCGTTCACCCCCACCGCGTCCGGCAACCCGGTCCACGACCTGGCCGACTCCGACACGCTGCCAATCACGCTGACTTCCTTATCCCCCGCCGACGCGGAACGGTCAGCCCTCCGCGTGATCCACACGCCGGGACACACGGACGACTCCCTGTGCCTCTACTACCCTCTGGACCATGCGCTCTTCACGGCGGACACGGTCCTAGGGCACGGCACGTCCGTCTTCGAGGATCTTGGCAAGTACATGGCGAGCCTCCGCAAGATGATCGACTTCGCCCGCTCTGACTCCGGGGAGCCGCTCTACCAGACCGTGTACCCGGGGCACGGCCCCGTCGTCCCCGAGGGCCTCGCCAAGGTGACGACGTACCTGAAGCACCGCGTCGAGCGCGAGGAGCAGGTTCTCCGCGTGCTGCGGCAGGAGCCGGACGGGTTCGACGCGGGGTGGACGACGGAGCGGATCGTTGCGGTCATCTACGCGAAGTACCCGAAGGAGCTGTGGGGGCCCGCGGCGCACAGCGTCGAGCTGCATTTGAGGAAGCTTGTCGCGGACGGGACGGTCGAGCAGAACGGGTCGGCGTGGGAGCTCAAGGACCACTAGTCAGTGCCTATCTGCTTCGTGTGTATGGTAGACAAGGAGGTGCTCATAAGATAGACTGATGTATACGCAGTATCCCAGATGAAGATGTAAAGAACGGAAATAAAGCACAGAAACCACTATGCATGCTATAGCGCGTCGAAGTTGATATGGTGTGACGCCCGTCTCCGCTCGAGTTCGTCCTCCCTCTAAAGAAACGGGGTAAGTCGGTATTTTTCAGGTCCATGTAAAGCACGACGCACCTTCTCGTTCAAGTGAAGTACAAGCACAATGATCGCCAGAACGATCAGCGATACAACAACCGTCACAGTAACCCAAGGGATCCATTCTCCTGGTCGAAGGTACAGCTCTCGTCTCCAGGATTCGCCTTCTATCGGTGGGATAATGACGACCTTAGAGTTGGGGATGACACCCTCCATATTAATGTAGTGTTGATCCGTATGCTTCGTCGACCCAACGAAGAGGTTCTCGATGTAGTTGTTCGTGCGTCCAAGCCCAAAGTATGCATACGGCGTCAGCAAAGCCTGGTATGCTGCCTGCGGCATCTGCCCAACTGTGGCATGGGGGGGTTGGCCATGAGCGTGCAAACGAACTGCGGACACGTACCTTGAGCTGCGGAGCGCCTGCCGGACGTGTCCAAGACGGTGTACTTGTACGTCGCTCCAGAATAGCTGACGCCATACGGCTGTGAAGACAGTCAGAGCTGTGTTGGATTTCGCGCAACGAATAGACTCACATGATACTTGTTAAGGCCATTGGTAGCCGGACAGGTACCGCTACTGCACGCTCCGTTCAGAACGATGGCCTTCAGGAAGAACGCATCGTAGTAGAAGTTGTTCTGCACGAAGAGGATATTGCCCTCTCCCTGTTCCCCAGTCCGTTGCACCATGATATCCAGAGTACCCTATATGCGCACGCAGTGTCAGCCAAACTCCGACCTCGAGACTACGTGGGACTCACATCCTCGTCCATGTCCATGAAGGCCGCGCTCCTCGCATCTTGGATCTTCAGTAGGGGGCCTGCGTCCTTCGCGATGGCCTGCCAGCCCCTCCTTCCGGCCCCAGAGCCAGAGCACCCCGCCACACCTTTGGCACACGGGACAGACATGACCAGGTTCGGCGTGCGCTGGCCGTGCGAGCCACTGCCATGCACCACAATCGCGAGCAAATCAGGGAAACCATCCTGGTTCACGTCGCCTAACTTGATAGGGATGGGAACCGGTGGGTCCTGGGTTGTGTCCATGACTAGAAGCCCAGGGGAAACCGAAGAGCCCTTTGACGGCGGGAAAATGTCGGACAGAGGAATGCGAACGAAAGCCTGTGGGAAAAGTCAGCGTCAGGAGGCGGCAAGTATACGGTAGTAGCAAATGGGCTCTCACGTCGTTGTCGTTGCTTTCGCGTAGGTCGAAGCGGAAGTCGGGGTCGGCAGTGCACAGGTCGCCTGGTGGACGACATGTGCGCTTGCTGTTCACGATGTTCTGCCCAGAGGCAGATGTGCAGAGTGGGAGCTGCTTGTTGTATGCGATGTTGATGGAACATCCCGACCCAATACCAGTCGAGGACTCGACAGAAGAACAGGTCGCAAAGAGCATGTCAAGCGTGCCGTCTCGGTCTGTTGAAGCGGAATGAGCGTGTAATGCGGCGGTGATGCAGGGAAGTAAGTGCGTACCAACATCGGCAAAAGAGATCGCCTGGGTGCCCGCTGGAAGGCTGCCCTGCTGTGTCATGATAAACCCATCCTCCTTCGCGTTCACCCAAATTTGGAAGAATTTCGATTTGGAGTCATTCTGGCAGACGAGGAAAAGATCTAGAAATAATTCAACAAATGTCAGCTCTACGGCCACTCGACGTTAAAGAGACATGCATGCGAAACCGCAGTTGTATGCATATCCGCACGAATATTGGAGGAAGAGATTACGCTATGGCATTGCTGAGGGTGACACGAACCTGCTAGACAGTCTCCATTGAGGTCAATGGCCGCATTGCTGTGAGGGTTGGCCAGCGTGCACTGCGATCCAGAGAACTTCGGGGTGACCCTATACAAACGAACAGGCATCAGTATTGCCGCATATACCCAGTGATTCGGTCTCGCGCACGTATTAAACATGTTTGAATGTGGATCTGATTGATTCCATACGTTCTGCCAGACCCTGAATGGAGAGGATGAAGGTTGTGTTGAAGGAATCCCGAAAAGGTCGATCCTGAGGTCTCCGTTCGTATCCAGGGGTATCGGTTGCGCGAGCACAGACGCGGGTGCGGATACAGCTTCACTGTCTACCTTTGGTTGAGCAACGTAGAGGCACTAAATAACGTTCTAGACTCACTGAAACCTCCTTGTGGTCCTGCAGTATAGAGCTGTATCGACAATTCTCTCGACGATTTGGAGGACTGGCCGTAGACCAGCAAGTCTAACCTCCCATCCTGTGTGAAGTCTCCGGGGATGACATTGTAGACTCTCTGGAAATGCTTAAATGATGTTGACTTGGTGAAGGTGTATTGCTCTATGCCAATGAGAACATATTGCGGGCCAGCATGAAGGTAGGAGCTCACCATGATTCCACAGGTAGACAGTCAGTGTCTGATGGTCTGACCCAAGCGTCAAGAGATCCAAACTGTACCAAGGCTCAACAATAATACTCCCAATATCCGCGACAAACACTCACAATTGATCACCGTTGAAGTCCCCAAACGCGACCACCGTCAGATCGGGGCCCAACCCCATGGATCCCGCGCTGAGAAGCGCATTCCCGCGGAACCGCTTCGGAGGGAACGGCCATATTGCAAAGCTTGGTAGCGCACATAGTAGGGTGGCGAGAAGGGATCCCCGCATGGTCGGTCTCTACGCAGTCCTCACGGCGAGGGGCTTGTCGGATGTCGTCCTAATAGCCTCAGTGAGAACCCGAACAAGCTGTGCCCAAGACTATTGAGAGGGAAACAATATGTAGTTCAGATGTCCAGTAGAGCCAGTATGTTGTGAGGAGCGTAGCAGTAGCAATAGAGGAAGGGATGTCCTGGGAACGCATATGGGGTGCTTGCAACGCGTAGCCACATTCTGGTGCAGTGTTTAGCGCCTGTTACGCGCCGCAACGCCGCAAAGATACGGCCCGACGCCGCGGTTCTTCTAAGAAGAACTTTGTGACCACGATGATCCTCTTCGACCAGGCTCCAGGAAATATCCAGGAAGACGATGGTTTTTCCGACCCAGAAAAATCATGTTCCGTCAGGTTCTACTTGAGACTACGAGGGTATGAGCCCCCAGACCTCAGGAAAGGTTACACCGACTGACACTACGCTTCCGCTCTCGCAGACTCCAAGTGTTGCGCAACGCTCGGTACGGGTGGAACTATATGTCCTGACTCCACTGAAGATACTTATTGCCTGGGATTACATACGAGAAGATAACATCTCCAACCGTCAGGTTGCGATCTCGCCACTGTCCCAATAAGTATGTGAGGTGCGCCAGCCTCGACATTGCATGCCAGTATGGATGCGTACGGCAATGTCGGATTCATCGGCTGCGGGCTGCACTGTTCGAACAGTAAAAACACCCAGCTGATCCTTCCTAGTGCCTTGGGAGGACCTCCATATACAGCGACGTCATCTGCGCTTCTTTTCTTAACGACTTCAATTCGTCCGGGATCGAAATGCCAGCCTTCCGATCGTTGTGACCCCAACTGTCAGCCTCCTTCATCAGCTCCATAAGAGTCCGCCTCCACGGTCGTGAGCCAACTCATTCTCCGCCTTTCCCTCATTCCCTCCCCCTTCTCGCTCTCGCTTTACCTATCCTCATCTTTCACCTCTCGAGTCCTTTGGCGACCGCTCTTACGATGGCACCCGCACGCGCACCCTTTACGAACACCCAAAACACTCTGACGACCACTCCCGCCTCCTCGTATCGCCGGCCGCCCACCGCCAACCGCCAATCCCCCGCCTCCTCCTACAAAAAGAAGGGCCACGACAAGGCCAAAGACGCCCTCACCCGCTCGCAAAAGAAGCACCTCAAGTCTTCCGAGGAGTCCCCCATCGTCCCCCGCGCCCGCGAGTACGGCGTCCCCCGGCACCTCAAGAACGTCAAGAGCGCGCCTCAGCACGCGCCTTTCGACCCGCTCACCGCCCCCACCGAGCATGGGCTCCGGCTCGCCGAGCGGAAGGTCCGCGAGCGGAACGCAGGCCGCCTCGACCACATGCAGTTCGGGCAGGAGATCGCGTCATCGCTCGGGCCCGGGCTCGACCGCGTCCCCGGGCGGGTCGTGTTCGGGGACGACGCAGTGCGTAAGTACTGCAAGGCGACGGGACTGAACCAGCACCTCACTGACGACGAGCGCGACATCCTGAGGTTCGAACTGGTATGTCCCTCCTCCCACTCCCTTGGTTCCTTTTCCGTGCACGGCCAGACCCACGTACTCAAGCGCCTACGTTTACCCTTACACAGCCCGACACTTGGGAGCGTCGCCGACGTGCCCAAGGCCGCCCTCTCCCTCCGCCGCGGACAGACCTCGAGCTGCCCGTCGTGTGCATGAACAACACGAACGCGTTCGGCGTCGACGCGATGCTCACGGGGCAGCACGGCTTCGCGTGGATGGTCACGCCCGAGTGCTCCGAGCTCGACAAGCTCGGGCCGTTCCACCTCTTCAACAACCCCGGCCCGCTCGACAACTGGAAAATCCGCAACTGGCACTACTGCGGCAGGTACTACGCCCACCGGACGGGGCGCCAGATGCTCCTCGAGGGCTGGAAGAAGCTCCCCAACGAGGTTCGTACCTGTCCGCTCGCTTGCTCGCTCGTCCCTGATTGACTGATCCTGACCCTTTGGCCCGCGCAGACCAAGGACGCCGCCATGGCGATCAACGTCGACACGCCCGGCGGCCTCCGTGTCGAACTCGTCATCCTCCAGTTCTGCGGGCTCCCGGACTGGACCGTCTGGGGCAAGCTGAACGAGGCTGCCGCCAACTGCGTTCGGCCGGCGAAGCCTCCGGGCACCCCTCTGAACCCGCTTGCCCTCGTGAGGCTCTTCGCGAAGCACGGGCAGGGTTTGGTTGACGAGCATGCACATATGCAGGCCATCCGCATGACCTCACGTCCCCAGCCGCTATGAGAATGGGTGCCTGGCGCGTCCATCCCCTCTGGTACAAAACATTTTTCGAGCCTTGTCGGCCATCCGTGCCCCGCGCGGTTGCACGCTGTATTATAACCATGAGACGAATGTGTAGCATGTTACTTTTTATTAGATCTGGAGCATCGTCCTCTTGTGCTCCAAGATGCGTCGACCACGGAGTCATTGCGATGATAAGCACGTAACATAAACGAAGCAAAAATGGGAACAAAAGTTAAGGGTTTGTGAAGGGCACGGGCCATCCGCGCGAACAGACGACTCGTCCTGATCTCCTAAGACTAACTCGGCACGCCCTGCAGGTTGCGGAATTGCTTCCCTGGCCAGTCAAGGGCATATTATACCAGGTTAACCCATTCCTTACGGGACGGGTAACTCGAGGTAACCAAGTTTTCTGGAGGGGACGGTCTTGAACCAGCGCACAGACGACTAAATCCGTTGGAGCGTTAGACCACCTCACATTCCCGGTTTAGGGCCATTACAGCCACTATACCATTGTACCCTTGTTTGCTCTTGAAACATATATTATATATCTACTATTGTGTTTAGACCAATGGACGACAAGCGCGATGACACCGATAACGGGCCTTCTTCCTTCTTCCCGCTGCCGACCCCAGAATTCCAGATGGGGGTCCACGTTCGCAACACGTTTGTCCATCCTCGCGTCTATCGACCACCGCCCGGCCTGCCCTTGGCTTACCAGCGACTCATAAGGGAGCGGCGACGCTGTCCTTGACGTCCTCTAGCTTGACCATGTCTCTCCTGTTCGCCCCCGTCATTGAGGCCTACCGACTTATCCTCCAGCCGGTAGCCCCGTTCACCTGGTTCGGCCTGCAGCTCAGCACTCTTGACGTTGCCGCAGCGTTCCGCCTCTGCATCGCACTCCGGCAGATCCGCGAGAGGTTCTGGCGCGACCATGTCTTGAAGCAGAAGACGGTCAGGGCGGACGAGAAGGGCACGAGTGCGGCGGTCCCGGAGATTGAGCCGCGATCCTTTGTCCGAGACGCGGCCGCTGCACTCGTGGTGGTCTACGGCGGCGAGGCCGTCATGGGTGAGTCCTATTCATTTGTGGGTTCTGGAGGTTGTGGGAGATTGAGTGACTGTTGCGTGTGTAGCACCGGCGTTGGCGATCCCGCCTTCTTTCATGTACTCCGGAGTTGTCCCGGTATTCTATATGGCCGTTCAAGCGGCGGTAGACAAGCTTCCATCGGTCCCGATCCCGTCGTTCCAGCTTGAGGGACCTCTAGCGCTCCTCGATGCATTCAGCCGTACCTACCTACTCTGTAACCTAATCCCTCCCATGGTCCTCCAGCATACCTCTCCAGCAATCAAGGAGAACCCGTGGGCCCTTCTCCTTACGTCCCTGGTACGTTTTCCTTAAACACGATAGAAACCATGTATACTGATGATTCCTTTGCCAGCTCACCGCGAACGGCGGTTTCTTCTTCACCAACCTCTTCTCGTTCTCCCAACCGTACGCCCTAACGCTGACGACCCCCTCCGAGTTCCTCCCATACGGATGGACGACGACCGACCTCTGGTGTGCGCCCCTCATCACAGCGCTTTACTCCTTCCTCACGCACTCGCAACCCTTCTGGGCGGACGCGCATCATGTGGCAACCGGCTGGCTTGGGTCCGCTGGTACTGAGAAGGTCGCCGCGGTCGATCCGGAGACGGCGCGTGCCGTCTGCACGCTTGTCCTCGCGGGGCTCTTTACTACGCGCGCGGTGAAGAATTTCGGGAATGCTGCTACGCCCAAGACGAAGACGCAGTGAGCACGCGGAGAACCCGGCGCTGCATGACCCCAGATATACCAACGAATTTACGACGACCCGTACGACCTAGAGTGTTATCATCTTTCTTGCTTTGTTTCGCTGTCGTTGATCATCTTACCTAGTAGGATAGCATATACTGACATGGATTGAAGCCCATATAGAATATACATTGAGGTCAATCAAAACCGTTCTCAGTCCCACACACCAACGTTATGAGCCGTCTAATTCGAGTCCATCGTTCCGGTATATCGGACGGCACGCATAAACTCTCCATCTTAGCGGCGTGGTGGACCAGGATACCGGAATCTATCAACCGATTGGAACCTAGCCCAAGACTTGGCTGACTCGGAGGTTGCGCAAACCGAAACGCGAGACCCTGCGCTACCGTCCTTATGAGGGTGAGTCACTCGAGATTCATCTTGTTCGGCCTTGGGGTCATCTTGAAATCGACCGAAGCTTCGCGGCCGAGAGCGGGGAACAGCGGGGACCTGCGGGGAATGGAGGGCGGATACTAATTACGTAACTTGAACTCTAATGCGACGTCCGAGTGAACATAAGTAGCGGCTTGCTCGCGCCCCATGCTTTTGCCTAACCACAACTTCACAGTACCATGCCCATCGAAACCCATCCTCTCCAGACGACCTTCCGCCCGGAAGATACCTCGCTCCTTCGAAACAAGCAAGGGAGATGCAGGAAATGCGACAAAGCACAGACAGCAGGCGAGAAGTTCCGGTTCTGTAAAGGATGCAATGTCGTTATCTACTGCAGCGAGGAATGTCAGCGCGCCCACTGGGAGCACCACAAGTACGTCTGTCCGCGTCTTCCCATTCGCACCCTTCGTTCACACCTACACCAGGCCGTTGTGCAAGTATCAGCAGGAGAACACGGCGTTGCTTGAGAACCATCCTGAACTGGTCTCTCCCAAATCCCCGGGGATGCCCAGCATCCTAGAGATGCAGTCGTACCTGCGCGATTTCACAGAGGCACACCGCCCATCCTTCCAGGGTATCATCCACTCGAAGCTGCTGAGCATGGGCGGCGCCGCCAAGGTGCTCACCAAAGAGAACCCGCAAATCTGCCTCATACCCCTAAAGTACCGCCCCCCAGGGCCCGAGGGCGTGAACCCCGCGCTCACGTTCTCGTACTCGAACTGCACCATGCTCCCGCGCGCGCGCGTCCTCGCCGACGCCGTAGAGCACCGCCCGCGTTTCCTCCAGGCCTGGGAGCAGTCCGCGGAGACGCGCGCGCACGTCACGGCGACGTTCGCGAACGACCCGGGTTTCGTCGACATCCTGCCCGTGCTCTTCGCGCCGCACGGCGGCCCCGCACAGTTCGGCTACTTCCCCACGTACAGCGTGTTTGCGGGGGACCAGCTCGAGATGTACGCCAAGTTCATCGAGCTGGGGGTCGTCATGCGGCAGCCCACCGCGAATGCGGCCCCGATCCCCGGCTTCATGCAGAAGCAAGGCGACGGGAAAAAGTGGGAGTGGAGGCCGTTGTGGAGGAACTGGTACACGGATCCTGAGTGGACGAGGGCGGAGAGCACAAAGGACCGCGTCACATTGCTCAAGCGGAAGTTGGCCGAAGCGCAACGGAAGATGCGTTGAGTGATGTGTATTGCTATCCTCACTGACGCTTCGTGGACTCGGAACATGTTGCATTTGGTGTGTTCTGCTCTCTCGATCCTGTTGCTTGATCTGTAGCCCGTTCTGCTGTATTTTCCGTTGAATATAGAACCATTCTATGCTCCTGTGTCATTCAAGGATGGTCCTGGTCAGGTAGGGAACTTTCCTAGTCGCAACAATATTAGATTAACCAACAGACCCATTCGCGCGTCTTGCCGCACATACAGGGGCGATATTACGGGCAGTCCATTGCCTTGCGTCCTAAGACTGCGACAAAAACATACAAGTGGGGACTATACGAGAGGACTCGCACCCCATGCCGTTCAAATTGCGCTGAACATGGACAGATATATGTGTAGGTCGATGGTGGACTGCTGGGAGTCCGGAACGCACCCACCATGGACCCTGAAATCTCCGGTGTATGTCGTAACGCCCACTCGCCAGTTGCGATGTTCTCCGACACTCGCCTGCCCGCCAGCGACACATTTGATCTCCTTCCTTCATCGATCCCAAGTTGTACATAGGTCTAAAACTGGTTGGTGCAGCATACACACCAGTTCGAGGTTTAATTCCGAGCGGAAACCGTAGTGCCCGTGCCAGGTATGGCTATTGTTAAACGTCACGGAAGCCACTACTAATGGGCGAGACAGACATGTTGTCACTGCCCCTTACCTTTATGAGTTTCTCTGGAGGGAGACAGTCCTGGAAGGCCGAGTATCTCTTCAACCGCAGAATCTGTTCATGGTGTCGTACAAGCGCGGCCCACGGAGAACCGCTCAAACGGTGCCGCGGCTGCGACGCGGCGGTCTACTGCGGCAGGGAATGTCAGGCCGCTGCGTGGTCAAGGCATAGGCAAGTACTTACATTCTATGCTAGTGGTTATAACCACGGTGGCGCCTACAAATGAGGCGGAACCTCACCATACCGGACCCATGCAGCTGCTGACACGCGTCTCCGCAGGGCCTTGTGCCGCAGCGGTAGTCTCCAAGCCGATCCTGATACGAGCTTCGCAGGCTACGCAACAGCAATCACTGCGTTTGCGGGGGTTCTAAATCAGGCTGGTTTAGATGTGGCAAGATAGTAGAATCCAGGAGAATCCAGGGGGTGTTTACTCTGTCTAAAGCTGGGATGGTTCATGCTGGAAGGGGGCACATAAGCCAGGTATTAACCAGGGCTGGATTAGATGATCTGATCCGGTCCAGGATAACAGCGTATCATGCTCGGAAAGCCTGGGCTGGTCAACGTTGGTTTAGACGATCCACGGGCCCCAATTATGCAGGCTGCTAGGCGCTTATTGAATGCTCGTAGCTCTCCTTTTTCCCGCACGCAGCCATATGAAAGAGGAATTCCGGACAAAATCGATGGGATATGCATTGAGCGCGTGCTAAATATACATAACTAGTGTGTACTATAACATCACTTGTAGGTACACCGGCAACGACAACCTGATAGGAAGTGACAGACTTGGGAGCCCTGGTCCCAACGTTCAACCCGGGTCCAGTCCGGAAACATTAACCTAGATAATAAGTAGCAGTAGATACCGTAGAGACGAAACTTTTTCGGTGCTTACAGAGTTGCATTGTTCATGAGACCATGGCGATTTCGAAGCCGACGACTCGGAAAGCAGATGGTGTGCAAGCAACGCACGAGGGGAGAAAGAAAACTCTGCTACTCGCCGTACGAACACATTGCGTGTCGGTATGCCCTCACATCATGGTGCGTGCTCCTCGAACTCGGAAAAGATCATAGCGCTGAGAACTCACCGCCGACCGGAACAACTTGACCTCCATGCGGCCCCGAAAGATATCCTGTGCGCTTGCGAACAAGTGAGGACGTGGCCAGCCTGCGCCAGTGAACGAGTCGCCGAAGTACTACACCGAGTTGCAGCCCTGGCGGAGGGTAGTGAGTTGCGTGGAACTTGAAGTGCAAGTCGAGAGACTATGACTGCAGCAGAGGTATTTATGGAGGGATGAGTACCACGTAGAGCCAAGATATGGAGCCAGATATCTGAGACGGGGTGATTTCGATTGGATTAGATGGTTGGGACGAGGCGAACACCGTTGGTTTCGAGAGGGCGTCCTGTGTGAACCCGCGGCGGTCATCACGTGCATGGCCGGGGTCGGTTTAGACGGGACCTCATTGCCGTGTCCGACCTGGTTTAGATAGGCTTTCACGACATAATCCACACTGAATCGCGCCCCGTCTCACTACGCCAAAACACCTCTCGTACTCGTCTGGCACGACGGCCTTTCCAGCCCTGCCTAGGTGCGATTAGGGCGGCAAGAGGTCGGTTTAGACGGGAAACCTAGTCTGGCTCTGCCTAATCCACCCAGGACGAGATACGGGGGAAACGCAGTGAATTGGTCTGGGAGAAGCTCTAAACAAATGGGTCAAGACTCACCACTACTGCTTGACGGTCATCGTGCACATCATGCTGCGCCGCTCCGGCGGTGCCGCTTTCAACTCCCAACGCGGGCGTGTCATCATCATCAATGTGGAATCCCGGCGGCTAGACGCCGATGCCAACCCAGCCACCGATGACCCTACGATGGCGTTCAGGGTCCATATAACGAAGATCATGACGGAGGAGCATGCTCCAACCTTGACCAGTCCGGAAGTCCTGGAACGCATGAGGCCTGCCGGAGAACCCGAGGCAGGGTTTCGAGGAGATGTCGCGAATGCGGCGCCTGCTGGCTTCGTACCCATCGTGTTCGCCGTCGAGGGGACGAAGATCGCGTTGGCGACACATTGTGCTGTCTATCGCGCCTCCCACCATCCTGACGACACACCTCTTGACGAAGAAACGATCGCGGTCTTTGATGACCTCGAAAACGTCTTCGTGAACTTCATCCGCATCGGAGTCGTGTTCCGACGTCCTGCCGATGAACTTGCTGCCGATCCCGAAGCTTGGAGCATGGTTCAAGGGCGGAAGAGGTGGAGGTGGCGGCGAGAAGAGGATGCTTGGCGGCTGGTGGATACCGTGATGCTCCTCGATCGCATCCCGCGCAGAATAACCCTTACTGCAAGAAGCCTCTGGACACGTTTCCAGCGGTGGTGAGCGCGGCATCCTTGTCGCGGTCGCCAGGTATGTTTCCGAAGATTTCCTTTTATTTTGCTTCTAAGTATGATCGAGCGACTTAGGAGACCACATTCAGCCCGAAAGGGAGCTCTCCATGTGTATGTTTTACCATAGTGCCCTTTAGTATCGACATATTCCAACTTGTGGGTGTGGCGACTGATTCCCACTTGTGGGTGTGCCGACGGGTACACGTTATCCCACCAACAACGACTTCTTAGTCCACCTTGTTCATCCCGTTTCCCGCGCTGGTGGTATTGATGCTAGCACTCGCCCACGCGTTAGAAGAATTGTAAAAATATTAGAGGGAAGATCCAACATGAAGCCAGTAGTGCTCAGAGCACCTGGTAACAACGGGAATCACGGACAAGCTACGCCAGACTGCTGATGACTTTGGCCCCTCCCTCGCTCACTGGTGTCTCGAGCGAGTGTTTAACCCAATGACTACCCGCCGGTAATCCCTCCGTACCACTTTCCATCTCCACACTAACGGAGGTGCCGAAGGTGGAGTGGTGAAAGATGATGGTACTAAATGTACCCCCTTCCGTCCCTGAGTCGCGACCGTCACGAGCCTGACTTCGGACTTGGGACAACCCTGCGGTATCAATAGGCGACCGTTTGAGCGCCACAAGGACAATGATGATTGTGGGATAGATAGCCTGACCATATTGTATGAGAACTGGAACCTGGCCGCATTCGACGATGTGGGCGGCGACTTACCACGAGAGGTAGGAAGCACCCATACGTGAAGTGGGCGGCAACTGTTGTAAACGGATTAACTTGAGCAGTCGGAGAATTGGCCTGGTAGACAATGACAAAGATCTGTGCTTTGTTACAATGAGTAAGCTGCGCAATAAGGTCCAATTGAAGCGAGAATGACCAAGAGGGCACAGTAAATGCATCCCGATTCTATTAGTAGTGCGAGCGCCTTGAAGACCCGAGACATAGTCCAAGCCCCAGCGAAGTATCGCTTCATCAATCGCCTGTGTTCCCTGTGTGATTGACGGCAATTGAGAATGGGCGTTGGAATATGGGGGAGCATTTCAGATACGCACCATGCCTTATAGGCGATCAGAGACGTCGCAATGATGTTTGTGGACAGCGATAAAAACGCGGCCAACTGGGCATATACGTTGCCTTGGATCAAGAATGCGAGTCCGGGTATTCCTTGCGACTTGACTACTCCGATGATGCCACAAACTTTGGGGGGATGAGATGCAAGGAAGACGAGCCTACAAGTAAATTGAGACATACTCGTGGTAGAAGTCAACAGCAATAGGCCAACGCAATTGACAGCTTTATGCTGCCAGATGACGCATGCACGCCACCATACAATTGCGTCCCCGATCAAAGACTGTAGCCTCCGAAATGAGATGAGTGTTCCTCAAGATATGGTATGATCGCACTTACATCTCCCCCGAGTGCGATCGTCAGCATCAATGATTGTTTGTGGAGTGCACGTTCGAATGCAGCCATCTTGTCCGGCCCGTCGTAGGACGGAGAGAAGAGGCCGTTCGCTGCCTCGGAAATCAGATGGTTTCCACTTGACCCCGTCCATATGACTGCCGCCATATATGTCGCGGTACAGAAGTACAGAAGTATGGTGCTGAAGAGGAGGATCTTGCCGTTTTTCCGTGCTACCGATCCCCGAGAGCTGTCATAAGGCATAAGCGTTGGTTTACCGAAGAAAAGCGTCTTTCCTGACATGAGGAAGTAAACCGCAGCAATGACAAGAATTGTCAGGACTCCTATTATCCTATTAGGACACGGTTAGGGAATCATGCTGTGTCTCTTACCAAATAACACGCTTGAAAGCGAGTACTGAATAGCTATGCTCGCCGTACTGATAGCAGCTTCTTGTAAGACCTCCAGTGCAAGCGTGTTGAGCTCGACTGGGCGAAAATCTGGGAGAATGGAGTTATCCACAGACATTGAGACCTAAAACCAGAGAGACTACGGTGTTGGGGCGAGATGAGCTCACCTAGCCTCCACTCTGAATCCCTCGTGCCGATATATACATAACCCTGCTCGCACAGCCCGAAGGATTGCGTTCTGGCGATATCTTCTATCTGTCAGTTTATGCCTGCTTCGACACGGGTGCTGTCGATAAATTCCTGGATGCTGGGAGAACCCGAATGCCTTGAAACGCGCGTTGCCGCAGCTAACATTCAAGTTGGCTTGGAGACGCGCGATGTCCTGTCCATCAAGCAGAGTGGTTAAAAAAAGTACTTTTCCCACGTGATACCTATGTAAGTATCCGCATATGTTTCTGTCTTTGAGCACTCGTTGAATCTCAGAATCTTGGCGGATGATCGTGGAGACTGAAGACATGTACATATGATGGTGGCAGGAAATGGGAACTTGAAGGCTCAGTGAAAGGACCCACGACACCCCGACCACGCCACTTTCCGGCGCCTAATCGTCACCCAACTTCCTCCCCGGTCCGGCGGTCCGGGGCCCCAATTGTTACCCCACGAGGTATGCGCTGCAGCATCATATGCTAGCGCTGCACCGAGCCACATCGCGAAATCGCCCATTCGTCGCCGCTTCCGCTCTTGCTCAGCATTTGGGCACTCAGACTTGAGTACTCCCATACCGGCCACCGGCTTAATTATTGAGCGTTGCTCTCAATTTCCTCGCTAGGAGTAAGTTTGACACGGCTGGACATCCTGGAGCCCGGGCCTGAGATCGTCACTCAAGTACTCACGGTACGATCCGCAGGCCTCTTTCGCTACGAACATGGACCCCTTGCGCAATATCCCCCGCCTTTCAGAACTCTCAGGCCAGCTTCTACGCCTTTCAACCGCAGATCGCGGAAGTTTCTCCAGGCTTGCTTCCGTATCGGACATCCAGGAATGGACCGCAGCCAAGGCGGACGAATATCGCTAGTTTACCCTCGCCCTCCTCGCCATCCATAATCTCGCCGCGCCCATCCACCGCCTCCCCACTGAGGTGCTCGAGCGCATCTTCGCACACTGCTGGAACGACCGAAAGAGCCTACGCCTCTCCCACGTCTGCGCCCTATGGCGCTCGATCATCCTCGGCAGGGCTGCGTTCTGGGCGGACGCGATGACCAACTGTGGACCCCTCTTCGATAAGAGGCAGGCCTTCTACGATGAACTACCTTTCGTCGACGCGCTCCTTTCCCGCTCCGCGCGACATACTCATGGTATCAAGCCATCCTTCCACGGCTTCTCTCCAAACATCGTCAAGGCCTTGACCCCGTACACCAGCAACATAGTCTCGCTGCGAGTTACCCTCAATAGCCAGTCGGATCTTTACAATGGTCTGTGGCCCGTCCTCTGCTCTGGAATGCGGAGGCTCGATACTATCCACATCGAGCTCAAAAAGAGGGTCGCGGATGTGAGAGACGAGGACTACGACGAAGATGTAGACTCAATGCTCGGAGATGATCTCGAGTGGGATCTCGATGAGACCTTGTCAATGTGGGGTCCGCTCACCGTTCTGTCCCGCAAGCACCTGCCTCAGCTTGCTCGCCTCACTTGCCCTCCGAGCATCACCAGGCTTTTCGGCGGCGTTCCGCTCCGGCACCTGAAGGTCGTCGTCGGTTGTGGTTCGCATTATCTCGACGACGATGACGCCCCCAAACAACACCTGGAGCCCTATCACAAAACTCTGGAGACGCTAGAGATTGTCGGGGAGGTCATGTGGGACGTTGCACGACCTGCCGAGGCAACGCCCCTGCACCTCCCCTGCCTTCGCTACCTACGCACCCAGTCACACGAACAAGAAGTCGCCTCTGCTATCCTCTCGTGGCTAGCCTTATCCCAGACCATTCGCATCCACTTCACCGACAGCGACGAGCTCCCGGACTTCGAAGAGTTCTTCTCCTCCGAGTCGGAGAGTAGCGCGGTGTTCCGCGCCGTGATCGCCACCGTTGACCGCGTGTGTATCTACTGTCCGTCGGTAAGGCAGTGGCTGGGGAACGACAACATAGTATGCTTCGCGGGCGACGCGGAACGTCTACGCATGGAGCACTACCGCATCACCCCCGACAGCCTCCTCGACGTCTTCGGCCAGAGCGTGCCCGTCACGCGTCTCACGCTGTTCCTCGCAGCCAGCGACTCCATCGAGGTCGACTTCCGCGCGTTCCCACACCTCGTGCACCTCGACATGGCCGGCCCAGAGCTGGACATCATGGCGCGCACGCTAGGGCCGACGGACAGACCAAAGTCGCGCGCGGCCCAGCGGGCGGCGCCGCCAGTCCTCTGCCCGTCGCTTGCCGAGCTGGTCATCACTTTCGGATTGCTCGTCCAACCCGTTGCTCCTACCGCCCCCAGACCTAACGTGCGGGCGGCACCCTTACGCTCGGGATCATCTCGAGCAGGCCCCGGCACTGACGTGGACAGGGTGTTCGGCCAGAAGTGCTCGGTCCTCCAGCAAGTTCTCGCTTGTCGCGCATCCTCCGGGACTCGTCTCGCCTCCCTCGCGCTCTGTGTCCGCCCTGCGTCGGTCTTTGTGCAGCCCATTGGCGGGTCTCAAAAATTGGCGGGCGGGGGGTATGCCGAGCCCGACCCGATCTGGCCAAGCCCCGCTGCCAGACAGTCCGTCTTTGCGAGTCTGCAGGAGCTGGTGGACGGCCCCGTCGTCCTCAAGCTCCTAAACCACTCAGGGAGCGAAGTAAGCGTCGATCAAGTTGAAGCTTGAGCTCACCTGTTGTAGACTGCATATCCCTGTCGCTGAGCAAAGTTCGTTCTGTACATCTCCGGGGCTCTATTACTGTAGAAGAATAATGATACATGTATTCTTAGATACGTATAGATACAGTCGAAGCATCCACACGGTCGGAGACATTACCACCTAATGCCCCTCCGCCTTGAGTTCTCCAACGATCTTCAACAGCGCCTCCCTCCGCATCGGGATCCACATCGCCTCCGCGCCCGCCGCGGCCGTGGTGACGGTGACGACCAGCCCGTGATCCCTGAACTCGCCCAGGAGCGCGCGCAGCGCCGTGTCGTTCGTCGCGACGAAGTTGTCCCGCGCAGCCGCGAACAGCCTGTCGTAGTCGTACGCGCCCTCCCTCTCCTTCTCTTTCTCCTTGTCCCCATCAGGCTCCGCCTCTGCGCCTTTCTTGCCCGTCTCGGCCGGCGGCGCGTCCATGACCTCGAGCTGTTTCGTGCCCAGCAGGACGAACAGCTTCTTCGCCTTCACTGTCACGCTCGCGAGGACGTGCCGCGCCGCCGTCTCTGTCACTATCGTCGCCTGTCCCCCACCCGCCCCTCCAGCAGCAGCGAGTGCAGAGGCAGATGCTGTAGGCGGGCGAGTGCCGCGGAGAGCGGCGACGCCAGCGAGAGCCGTCGGGTCCGCGTACGCGAGCTCGAAGTCGTACGGGGCGAGCGTCGTGAGGTCGTGCCAGAGCCACGCGAACCCGCGCCGAGGTACCACCCCGCCATCGCTGTCCTCCGTTTGGGAGGATCCGGGTATGGATTGGGATTTCGGCTTGGAGGAAGAGGGTGCGGTTGGAGAAGAAGCGGACTGAGAGGATGGCGGGTCGGGTTTGCGCGCGAAGATCTCGGCGAGCGACCAGCGCGTGGGCGCCGCGACGTGGTCGACAGAGGCGACGACGTGGGTGTGTGGCGCGAGCGCGAGGAGGGTGAGCGCGGCGCGGTTCTTTGGTGCGCGGAACGCGTTGCCGTCGATGTTGTGTGCGACGAGGAAGAGGTGCGGTGAATCGCGCGCGGAGAAGAACGCGTGTATTCGCTGGGTTTGCGCGTCCTGGCCGCCTCCCCCGCTTGGGTCCGACGATGAAGACGCGTGGTCGAGTACCCCAGGAATCTGTTCCATCGCCCCCAGCAAGTCCTTGAACGCGAACGAAGGATTGAACCCGTTCGCAACGACGACGTGATTCCCCTTACGCGCCATGTCCTCCGCGAAAGAGTTGAGGAACTCACGTTTCGACCCGCACCCATACAGCAGCACATTGAAGCCCTCGCCGAGCTCCATCCTGATCCGCCTGAACCACTTCCGGCGCGCGCCCCCATCCCTCCACAGCACCCTCTTCTGTTCCCTTTCGCGCACATTGGCGAGCGCTGCGGCGTGCTCTTCGGGCGTGAGCGGGGGAACAAGGTGCGAAAACACGTTCGCGGACGTCCGCGCGGGCTTGGAGGCGTGCAGGAAGTACGCATCGAACGCGGTCTGCGTGGCGAACCCTTGTGAGGGCTCAGTAGCGTCTGGGTCTGGGAGGGCATAGTCGTCGTCGTCATAATCGGGCTCGTAGTCTGAGGAGGCGACGGAAACACCACCGCGTCGCGAAGGGGTGGTGGGCGCGCTGCTGGTGGTGGGCCAGTCCTCGAGCTGCTCGTCTTCGGAAGGGGAGGCCATGTGCGCATCTTCAGAGTCCATCTTCGTGGGGTGAGGATATACGTGAAAAATATGGCGAACAGTGCAGAGTGAGTAAGTAGCGGAGGGGTAGCAGGAGGAACGGGTGGTTAGTGGACAGATAATTGCCAGGTGAAGGAGGGTGGAAGGTTTCAGAGCAAGACGCGTCTTTGGCGCCGCCACGCAATATCGAGCTTGATCGTGACCGTGACCCGGAGATTTATGCTGACAGCTTTCGGGGGTTGCTTTACTCTTTCATGACCTCCCTTTCGCAGGCTGCAGAAATGGTTTTTGAATGGTGCGGGAGTACTAGTCTCGAGAAGACGGAGATGAAGCACGACACGGAGGGCCGACGGCAGATGTCGCAGACTGGCGATCGAAGTCAACGCCTCCCAAGGTGAGTGATTCACTACCCTATGTGCCAACAGACCATTTAACCATCGTATATGCGTGAAAATTACAAGCGTATACACTGAGTATATGCAGCAAAATAGACACCAGATGATGGGAGCAAATGTACGGCGAGCCGAGGTCCGCTACTCTCCGTCCTTGGCCTCCTCCATGGCGTCATCCTTCGGATCGCCGTTTGTCTCCTTGGGCTCCTTGAGGCTCTCTTCTGCCTCAGCCGCCTCCTTCGCCTCAGTATGCTCTGCTCCCTCTTCCGCGTGCTCCTCCCCAGCTTCTCCCTCAGCACCCTCCCCATCCTCCTTCGCACCCTTGCTTCCAATGACAGTCGCGTTGATTCTAGCCGCCAACCCGCCGAAGTCACATCAGTCATCTGCACTGAGCTTTCTCAGAAACGCAAATGGCACTCACGTCAACATGACATGAACCTTCTCCTTCTCCTCGCCCTCACTACCTTCGGGGTTCGGCAGCTCGACAGTGAAGCGCTTGCTGCCCTTCCAACCATACGAACCCGTCGCGAACGTGCTCGGGACGAGCATTGAGGTGCCGATGAAGCCCGGGTCGGCGGACGATGCCGCTTCGTCGGGCGCCGTGTGGGTGATGTTGATGTGCATGGGCGGCGCGCGCGCCTTGAACGCAGAGGCCGCCATCGCCTGCAATACGTCCAACAGTCAGCCGCGGCTCGGATCGCTCGCCGCTGTGGACGCAAGACACGCACCTTGAGGCCCTTCTTGCCGCCGCGGCCGCGGCCGGCTTTTGGAGAGGCTTCTGCTTTCTCGGTCTTTGGCGCCTTTGCGCTTCGGGTGGTGGGGCCAGCGCCCTCTTCCTCAGCAGCCCGTTTCCTCGGCGCTGGTGCGAGTAAAGAAGACACAGTCAGCCGCGCACGTCCACTCATATTCGCATAGACACCGCTAGGGGTCAGTCCAAACACTTACGCATCGTCAAGTCGTTGAATTCGTTGAGCAGGGGATGTGATAGCAAGCACTACGGGGGATGCGGGGCGGGAGATGATGGTGGGAGTCGAGCAGAGAGGGGGGACGTGCGAAGAAACAAGGGTAAAGCGTATTTATTCAGCAGCGTTCGCGTGCGCCGGCCCACTGGATGCAGGCAGATTCTGGCTGTGGCCCAAACCGGGTTGTGGAGAAAGAACGGGGACCCCATGACAACCGCCCGCCTTCCCCCAGCGACCGCGTCCGTGCGAACGCACTTCTTTGGCAACTCCAGCCGTCTATCGAACCACTTGCGCTATGACATCACGCGTCTGACAGACGCCCAGACGCGTCGGTGGCTGATAGCGCTTCCGCCAGCGGGCGGTCCCGATCGTCATCAGCGCTTGGTCGTCGAGTCCTCGCGGAATCCAGGTCGAGTCGAGCCGCCTCAACACGCTTCCGTCACAACTTCTCGGTTTGGAATACCCCAATGACGGATCTCCGTTATTTTCCATTCCCTCCGAGGTATTGTTCAGCCCAATTTCAGCCACTTGCATTGGGCGCGGCGTGCGGCGTGCCGGTGAATTTGCCAGCCTCCATCCACCTCGTTTTAAGTCCGGTCCCCAGGTGAATCGCTCGGCGTAAACTTCAGAAGATCCTTGTATAAATCCATGTCAGCTATACCTGCACAGAATATCCCCACTCATCTTGCTGCTCTCTCTCAGGCTTCACACCCCGCAATGGCCGACATCGCGACCCCTGACTTCCTCTCGATCCTCAAGGCGGCATACCCTCTTGACAACCCTAATACTCCCTCGCACCTCTGGGTTGTAGTCGCTGCCGTATCCTTCAGCGCCTCCAACGTTCCGGAAGCGGTCCCGCTAGTCTTCAAGTGCGCACTAGACGACCTCGTCCACTCCCAGACAAAGGCAGGCACGGCCCAGGAGGCGGCTCACGAAGAGCAGCTCGTCCTTGCGCACAAGGTCCGGGAGGCTGTCCTGCAGGTGGGGCCCCTCTGCGGCATGCCACAAGTGAGTACTTCCTTGCTTCATGGGGTTGTGAATTACATTTGTCAACGACCATGAGGCGGATTGATATGTTCGATATGGCTGCCTCGTTTGTTGGGCGTCCACTCTTCCCCCATACCTGAGATGTTCGTCGTCATACATATCTGCAAACTGGAATAATTTTCAGTTCGCTGAATAACCTTCGCTTTTGACGTGAGGGGTTATGCATTCCGAGCAGCGAGCAGATAATCGTTAGCTCTTGCTCCACTAGTTACTCATGGTTTGACTCAGAGGAAACATACTATCAAGTTATGCTTTGGTCGTGCTTTGCATTGTAGTTATACGGAGGCTAGGAGTGCCTTGCGAATTATCCTCTTATTGTACTGTTTCCCAAGCCTTGACACCCTTGGTCGTGAACAGTTGCAACGGCGATGTCATGAAGACCAGGAACATTATACTGACGAGTCTTCGAAACCCGCATAGGCGATCAATAGCCTCATAGCGCT
>BACB01004360.1:0-58276 GCA_000338015.2 Ganoderma multipileum BCRC 37180
CCCGCTCTTCGTCAATGCTACACCCGAACTATCCGTCCCTCACGACGACGACAGCCATATTGCGAAGGCCTGGTAAGAGCATGATCAAGACAACAACATTTCCACGAATATTAGTCCGGCCAAGCAGGGGATGGGGAGAGAACTCATCGGGGTTACGCTGATTCGTTGTAGTTGCAAATGGGGTTTGGCACGGAGGAAGTCGCATAGAGAGAATGTCTGGCTTCCTATCTTTGGGTACGACGCGCCGGAAGAGGAGGATAGCACTGCGAGGATTGAGCTCGTGGCATGTGAGCGTAAAGCTGTATAGTGCTGCAAGACTGTCGGCAGAATGGTCGATGACACGCTCGATGACCTCCAGGGGAGTGCAAGACACAGAGCAGATGGGTCCAAGGGAGGGAAAGGATGCGAAACGAAAGAGGACAGATGGTAAGGGCCTTTGGAGGACTGTGTTCCTGGGATTTAGGCTTGGCTGTAATTGGGATACGAATCTACCCCGAGTAGCACATGGCAGAGATCTACCTGGATCCCAAATATGCATCGACTCGAACACCGGGGACACGATTGGATGTTGATTTTGATTCAACAGCTAATGGAAACTGAGGTTCAGACTGAGCCATAGCTCCCTGCCGCTCGAGTCGCGGAGTAAAACCAGTGATGAAGGGTCGGAAAACATTTGAAGCGCAGAGCTCAAATCGCAAAGACTGACGGAAAAACACGTTTTGAAACGGATACATACATAAAACACGGCTCTCCCGACAGCATACAGCCCACTTCGTTCGCTAGTTAAGCGCGACGCTGTAGCTCTGCGTAAGCAAGCTCGCGCTCCCTGTGAACGGCTCCGTGCCCGTCTGGATCGCTTGCACATACTGCCCCGCGTCACAGCTGGTTCAGCAACTCCTCGCATCGGGTACGAAACCTCCCGCCAAGACTCGCGCAGGCGTGCACGTAGAGAGTCGTATGCGTAAGCGTCGTAGTCACTTGTGCGACGGGGATTTACATCCGCGAGGTCGGCCCTTCCAGACGTTTTCTGGGCAGGACCTGCGGTTACGACATTCACGCCGCGGCACGCAAGCATCGCTCTGAGCACGAACCTTGCCACTATCAGCAGTGCATACAGGTGAGCACCTACTAGGCTATGCGGCCTCTCAATCAATGCAGACTGCGATAAGTATTAATTCGATCCGAAATCACGCCAGTCTCGTAATCGGACCTCGCGAACGCTCCGAAAAACCTCGCCAGCCTCCACTGGCACCCAGCGACCGCGTCCGTGCGAACGCACAACTCCACTGCCAGCCGTCTGTCAAGCCACTGCGTATGACATCACGCGTCTCCCAGACGCCCAGACGCGTCGGTGGCTGATAGCGCTTCCGCCGGCGGGCGCTCCCGGTGATGGCAATCGGGACTGGCAGCCTGAGGTCCTCGCTGGGTCGTCGAGTCCTCGCGGAGTCCAAGTCGAGTCGAGCCGCCGTCACGACCTTCAAGTTTTGAACTATCTCGCTGGCGGATCGCGTTCGTCTTCCATGTTCCTCCCCATTCTTCCCCCACTTGCCAGGCGCGCCCCGCGGAGAACTTGCAAATCTTCATCGATACATTCGAAAACCAATCCTCAGGCCATTCTTTCGGCGTGAAACCCCTGGGGTTCTTCATAAATATATGTCAGCTCCTGCGCAGAAGATCCCGGCTCACCTCGCTGCTCTCTCTTCACACCTCGCAATGGCCGACCTCGCAACCCCTGACTTCCTCTCCACCCTCAAGGCCGTCTACCCTCCCGACACCCCTAGCACTCTCTGGGCTGTAGTCGCCGCCGTATCCTTCAGCGCATCCAACGTCCCAGAAGCAGTGCCACTAGTCTTCAAGTACGCATTAGACGACCTCGTCCAGTCGCAAACACAGTCGGGTATGGCCCAGGACGCAGCGCACCAGGAGCAGCTCGTCCTTGCCCGCAAGGTCCGAGAGGCCGTCCTCCAGGCAGGGCTCCTCTGCGGCATGCCACGGGTGAGTACTTGCTCTATGGGGATACCAATTACGAATCCCAATGACCATGAGGCATCCATGAGTATGTTCCCTCCGGTGGGCATCCATTCGTCCGCCATATCCGAGACGTTCGCCGTCCGAACGATCCGGGCCTTCTCCGACCCGGGTGCTGTCAAGTAGCGTTGCTTATGCATACTCGTAAATGCTAGAACAGTTTTTGCCTGACTGAATTAGCCCTACTTTTGACGGGAGGGGCCCATGGGAGGGCATCTGGGCCCTCTCAGTACTTAACCCGCAGACAGGGTCATCGATGGATATAGTGCTCAACATTCTAGGCGGCGAGCAGGTAATCGCTAGCTGTTGCTCGATTAGCTGCTCGTAGCCGGCATATATCCAGTTTTGCGTCGGTCCTGCATTGTGATGCATGAGAAGCGAACTATTGCTGGTCTTCGTGATCGCCGTTACTATGGTTCATGACTGAAGTGGGGGGGGACACAACGAGAGGACGTGTCGTCAAGATTTCTAACCTCCGTATAACCATTGTACCAACTGACGGGTTCCTAAAAACACCTATAGGCAATCAACAGCCTCGTAGCGCTGCATCAAGTGATGCCCGAGCATCTCCGTGAAACGAAGCCGATACGGTGAGCGCTCAGCTACAAAGCTGCTCCCACTGGACGACGCTCATTCATTTGCTTGGTCAGAGATACAGACAAGCCGCCCGCAGATTGGGACAAGCGAGGCGAAGAGCTCTTCAGCACCATCTACCGCGACACAGCGTCCTCGGTCCAGCGCCTCCTCGACGCTGCGTATCCTGACCTAGGTCCGCCCCGTCCATCCAGTGCACCGCGCCTTCAAGTTACCCTTACTAACTTGCGCCCTCCCTCCTCCCTACCTTGCTTACCTACTGCCAATATCCCGCACGTCGCCGCCGCGCAGGCTGGTTCTGCACGACGGTCGGGTACGGCATGACCTACGGCGGGACGGACGTCCTCTCGGCCGTCGAGCTCATCTACGTCATGGTCGCCGCGCTCATCGCCGTCGACGCGCCCCGCCAGGTCGGCTGGCACCTTGGCAACGCGCGCCGCGCGGGTGCGTCGCTCGCTGAGGCTCGCGCCGTGCGCCGCACCGCGCTCGACGTCGCGGGCAAGGCGGGCGTGCGGTGGAGAGGGGACGTGCCGGACGTCGAGGAGTAGTGGTGTACTGAAGGCTTTAGTTGTGCCGGTCCGAACTCAGTGGGGAGGAGAGGGGGAGGGGAGAAGTAATGAAGGTGAAGAGACGAGGTAGTGAGGATGAAGAGGACTGGGAGAGGTTCAGAGGGGAGCGAGGAATGTAACGGCGCTCGCAGAAGACTATCCATATCGCCAGGTATCGGGATGGACCATCCCGTCGCCATAATCGGAATCCTTTACCCGCCGCCTGTCTCAATGGACGCCGGTGACGTACACCGGAAGCACCTTCGCTTGAGCTCGTGGAGCACGCACCGCAACCAGGAACGACCACGAATCTGACCGATGTGGAGCGTTTAGGTCCGCGGCGGCCCCGGTTGCAAGGGACAGACAGAGAGTGCCGTCACAGCTGGTTCAGCAACTCCTCGCATCGGGTACGAAACCTCCCGCCAAGACTCACGCAGGCGTGCACTTAGAGAGTCGTATGCGTCAGCGTCGTGGTCACTCGTGCGAGGTGGATCTACATCCGCGACGTCGACCCTTCCAGACGTCTCCTGCGCAGGACCTGCGGTTACGACACTGGAACACGTAAGGATCGCTCGCTGGTCGAACTTTGTCACTATCAATACGCACGCAAGCAGCGAGGCGCATGGAGGCCCCTCAACGAACGCAGACTGCGATAAGTATTAATTCAACCCGAAATCACGCCAGTCCCGTAATCCGACCTCGCGAACGCTCCGAGAAGCCTCTCCGTCAGGGACGCGCGGCAGAAGACAGGCCCTGACCGAACTCAACTCGAGTTCTCCTTCTCCGCAGGCCAACATGAGGTGGAGCACCACTAAGAAGGCATAGGTAGTGGGTGGAGGTGGAGCTCCAGGAAATAGATGGCAGCCATTCGAATGCACGCCTGGGAACCGAACGCTATCAGCCAAGCCTGAGCTTGTCGGACAAGTATCCTCGAATGCGCTCCTTGCTTCTTTCCGCGGTCTGGCGCGCGGTCCGAGGCGGGGAGGGCACGTCATAAGGTGGTCGCGAGCGTATCCGCAGCCGGTGTATACCGAGTTTAGCAGAGACGAGGGAGAGGGTGGTCTGGAAAGCGATGAAAGTAGTCATTACGGTGCGCACGCCATACGAGAGCTGACAACACTACAACGTCATCGGGGGACGCACTACGGCCACAAAACACCGGTTGCAAATAGAAAGGTCCGAGCCAGCCCAGCTAATCCGAGCTCCAGAGCGAGAGTTGGGTTCAAGGTTCACGTTGGGGCCAGAACCAGAACCACAGAACCACCACAGCACAGGTCGGGAGAGGCCAGCGAGTCGCCCCTGTCGCAAACGTGCTCGTCACATCTGCTGGGGTGGAGGCATGTACTGCGGTGGCGGGGGCATGCCGCCAGGGGGACCCATCATTGGCGGAGGCATCATCCCGGGCATGCCCTGCGGGACGTATCCAGGCGGGGGCGGGGGCGGAGCGAACCCCCCTTGAGGGTTATACACCGGGACCCCGGGCGGGGGAGGAGGCGGGACGCCCATCTGCATGCCCTGTGGCGGCATGCCTTGCATGGGAGGCGGGGGCATTTGCATCCCCTGGGGCATGCCTTGCGGGACGATCGTCTGCTGCGGGGTGAACCCAGCGGGTGGCGGCGGTGCAGCGGCGAGCGCGCCAGCAAACTGTCCTTGGTACGGACCCTGTGGGTATCCGGGCATCGGGGGACGCGCGCCGAACGCGCCCATTGGGGCTGGGGGCGGGCGCGCGGCGACGGGAAGGGCATTGTTCTTGCGGGCTTGGGCCGCGAGGAGTCGCTCGGCGGGCGTGCCGTGGCGCTCGCCCTTGCCGTCCTTCTTGAACGCGTACTGGACGGTGATGGCCTTGTTCATCAGGAACTGGCCGTTCATGGACTCAATGGCCGCGTCCGACGACTCGAAGTCGGTGTAGGAGACGAAGCCGTAGCCTTTTGATTTTCCGCTTTGCGGGTCGCGCGCAATCTGGCGTGGCGTGTCGCAATCGCAGTCGGAATGTTTGCAATGACAGGGCGCAGCGCGTGATATGAGATAACGGGAACATGCCGTGAAAAGATCAAATAGAAGGTGGTCGGAATGAAGGGAAACATTGAGCGGTGGCATGCGGTGAGCGGACATACGACGTACCTTGGCCGTAGTTGCCATCGTTCCGAACGCGCTGAATGTGTCGTAAAGCAAACGTTCATCTACATTCTCATCGAGGTTTCCAATGAAGAGGTTTGCGCCCACGTCGAGTTGCTTTTTGTCAGAAGACGCCTAGAGGTACCGAACGAGGTGGGTCATATGAAAGATACGGTGCATCGTGGTGGTGGAGGAGCGGGGACAGAACGCAAAGAACAGGAAGACATCTTAGCAGCCGGACCTGCGCGGGAGTAGGACGCCTACGAACCTTGTTGACCCTAATAGGTTTCCCCCACAGTTTGATCTGGTTCATAATCTTGCAGGCGTATTCTGCATCCTCCTCGGTCAAGAACTCACAGAAACCATAACCCTGGTGTGCCATTGATATACGGTCTTTGGGTAGATGAACGTTCACTGGTCCAGATGGTCAGCAGATGCACTTGAATCTAGAAACGGGTTGTACTCACCGACTGGCCCTGCTTGCAACATCAACTCCCATATGAGTGCGTCCGAACATCGCTCGTCCAAGTTTCCCTGCAGTCAGAAACGTTAGGAGACGCTTATCTTGCATCCTGTTATCAGACGCACCAAGTATACCGTGGCCTCCTGGTTCCTGTCATCCTGTGGCCGAGACATGGTGGTGTGGTGGTGGGAGAGGACGTCAGAGAAGAAGAGAACTGAGAAGGGCAAAGACAGTTGGGCGGCTTGTGAGTTGTGACGGATGATGTCACATGAGTATCACTCGAGTGACGTCGTCATCGCAAACCGCCTCAGGCTCGCAAGCGCCCTCATCCTCTGTCTGGGCCATCTCACGCTCGCCTGCCGCCGCACTATTTCCTCTGTATCTACTCCGCCAGTGTTCGTAATCTTCCATCAATATGTCCTTACGTGACTCCTGGTCATACTGTGCAATGAACGGCTGCCATCCACCAGGCCTGACAGCGTCAATGGCCTTCAATGATCAGCCCCGGAGAGGAGGGACTTAGCGACGGTAACGTCCCATAAATTCCCATTCGATAATCAATTTACATGAGGCGTAACGAATGGGCAGTTTACGACACAAAGGAGGAGGCGGAAGTGCTGTACGTGTGCCAGTTCGATGCCCTCGGTCGCTCATCATAATTGTGTCTCAAGGGCGATAAGTTGGAACAGATCTTCTCCCCTACGGATGCACAGCACGTCCCCTAGCTTCCGAGCAGATAGGGGACAGTACAGCTGCAGAAGCTACCCTCAAAAGCGACGGTAGTGCGCCTTCCGCCATATGTCCACCTCGGCCACGGTCCGTACCTCTGTGACACACAAACCAATCGCGGCTGTCGTCGCGTTTCTGGGCTGGATCAAAATGGGTATCGAGTGAGTGTTGGAGATAGATAATCTCTATCCGCCTCCGGAAACTGCATAGCCTCGTGCGCCGCAAATGAATGTTTGAAGCCCAGCATCCACAGGGGCGAAACGGGAGCGCCCGCCTAATACGCGCACCTTGGAGTCAATCCGTTTCCCGGTGCGCACCGGCGTCGGTTGTGTCACCGTCGTACGCTATTAGCGCGCGAAACGGTCGGGAAGCCCAGTGAGCTCCACCTCATATTGATCGTACGCACATTGCCTATACATTCCTCGGCCTCGCCTCTTCCCCCGGAGCCTCCGCCGACGCGGGCGCAAACGGCAAGAGGCTGACTTTGCGGCGAAAGTTCTGAATCCGGTGCCCGATTCAGATTGGGCGACTGCTCCCGCCGCCCGCCTGGATGCCAGAGCTCCAGCGGTGTCACCGTTACACATTACGCACTCAGCCACGCAATGTCCCCCCTTCTATACCGCGTACCGCCCGGCCGCGCAGCACGCGCGCACCCCGATTATCCATATCCTGGTGCCCATATTCCGCCCCGGGCCCCACGTCATCCTGCGCTTCTCAGGGTTGCAGCGTTGGTGCCGGTTACGGCGGGATCGAGATGCGATAAACCCTGTCGCGAAGTCGCCCGTACAGTACTTAAGGCCTCCGCGCCCTCCGCCTCTGTCTCTCCGGCACCCAGACACGCTCGGTACACGCCTACCCGCTCCACTTGCCTGCCGTTGTACTCGTACTCTTCGTCCTTCGCCGCTTCCAGCTCTTCGTCTTATTCGTCCATCCACGCCAACCATGTACTCCCGCCTCTTCGTCCTCTTCGCCACCCTGATGGCGCTCGCGCTCTTCGTCGCGGCCAACCCCGTTCCGAACCCGGAGGGCGTCGTCGCCCGTAAGCCGCTCAAGCAGTACGACATCAAGCGCGCCATCGCCGACGCGAAGAAGCGTCGCGCCGACGACGATGACGACGATGAGGACCACCACAAGCCCAAGCCCTCCAAGTACGTGCCCATTCTATCCACCCCACCGCCCCCTACGTCAGCCTACGGGACAGGGGGATGCAGAGGTAGTGAATGCTGACTGACCGACGCTTGCCTCTGTCCCGCAGGGTCTGGCGCCGCGCTGCCGCGACCCCCTCCAAGCACTGGTGAAGAGGTGTATAGCATGGCGTGACTCCGTAGTCCGCGCTCCCTCATTAGGTATGTACTCCCCTGAATGCCCTACATTCCAAGTCGACGAGCCTTGCTCATCGAGTTCGCTGTTTCCTTACCCTATGCGCAGACGTGTTTCGGTCGCCTCACGCTATGACTGCTCGGAGTCATGTTGTAAAACATTCCGTCCCTGTTAGGCTGTCACGACCCATTTGCTCTGTAGCCGAGACGATTTCTTTCACGTTCACGCACGCAGACCACGAGATCGTTTGAATGTGCATAGCCCAGTTCTGTATATTCCTCGCCTTGCTGTCTCTGCATGTATCTAGTATTATTAGCAACATTGTTTCTTCGGATACATTACACAGTTCACAGTTCACAGCTGCCGTGTGCGGATGGGGTGCGTTTTTCAAAATGGTCTTTGAGCATGAGTTTGCCCAATGGCATGCTGTCATTGGCGCTATAGTGTAGTGGTTATCACTTGGGATTCTGATCATCCTGAAGGCTAGGAAGCTATTTCCCAAAACCCAGGTTCGAGCCCTGGTAGCGCCTTTGCCTAGTTTTGCTCTCGCCTTTTACCGACCCACGCAAGCTGATTCAGAAAGCACAAATCATGTCTGATAGCGGCGGCGGGGTGGCCCGGTGGGGATAACTAGGCCTCTAGGAAGACGCAGTTGCAAGAAATCCTGCCATCGGTCAAAGACATACGGTTGCACGAATCGTGAAGCAACGGATTGACCAGGTATATGTACTAACAAGATATCAACGCATTCTACACTGTTACATGCACGTAAGGCAGCAGCAGCAACGGCACATCGGTGCCGGATTCTACAAAGCAGCGTCCGTGTGCTCAAAAATCCTATTCCTGCCCACAGGTTATACAAGCCGCCACCTGGAAAGCAGGACGGCCATCGTCGCTGCGACGCACAGCGTCATAGATGAGAACGATGAGGGCAGGACCTGCATGGCGCCGCTCGAGCCCGGCACGGGCAGGAAGTGCTTGGCGTCTTCGGCCTGCTGCGCAGAGGATTCCTGGAACACGGGTCAGGTCAGAGAAGAACGGATACGGGGAGTTCGAGCGACGCACCTTGAAGGCGGCAAGGCCGACGACGACGCCAGCAGCGAAGAAGGCGAAGGCGATGATAAGCCAGAGGACGCCCCATACTGCGCACATTCGTCCATTGTCAGCGTTTTGCGTATGTAAGGTAATGTGATTACGAGGGGAGTCGGCGTTACCTTGTGAAGGACAGCAGCCACAGATCTCGGCGAAAGAGGATGCGTCTGAGCCGTTCACTTTCCGGGCGATGGTGTCGTCTGGACGCTGTGGGTGAGATTCGTATGAGAAGGAAAGTAGGGGAGAACGTACCGACGACGTCCCATAGGACATACATGTCAGACATGACGCCGATGAAAAGCACCTGAGGGACGGTCAGTACGGGCGCGATTGATCTGTCACAAAATTGGTTGCGCACCAAGTATCGCAGCGCGACACCCCCAGCCACGAACCAGAAGAGCACGATCAAGCCAGACATGCCAAGGATCAGCAGCCATGTTCTAAGAGGGCACAGGTGAGCGGTCATCACACTGTACACAAGGGGATTACTTACAGCCAATTTCTCCGCGCCCACCAGAGCGTGAAGAGGAAGAACGCAGCCAGAACGAGAGATGCGACCTTGCTTGCGTTCGTGTCAAAACCGCACGCAATCAGCGCCGCACCGATGAGCCCTGAGCCGAGATATCCTGCGGGGAGGGTGATCCAAGGTATCCCTCCGGACATTCGTGTCGCTCCTCCTTCGTCCGCTGCATTTGATGCACGCGATCAACGCCCGGAAAGGAAGCGTTGGAGAGAAATAGGAGACGCACGATCTAGTTCGATGGAGTGTATGTGTGCGCATGTGAGCACTGCAATTTCCAGTTCCTTTCGTCAATACCTCCACTACCTGGATGCATGTACGACCTGGCATGCTCACCGCCTGCAAAGGCATGGCTCATCTGTTGGGTTTCACGACGTCATGGTCAGCCCCGCATGTCCTTCTCTTTCGAAGACTACTATCACGTACCTCATGGAATCCTACAGTCAACAGCCTTCATGAACCCGGTCAGTTTCTCACGCGCCACAACATATCGGAACAATCTTGCGCCGCAGCCACGTTCCGTACGCCCGATGGAAGGTTGAGATGGTTCTACTCACTTGAACGGATAGACTACGCCCCATGGAGATCGTCAAAACCCTTGTAGCAACCAGAGCAGGTGGAGCGTACTCACTTATAACGGACAGGTATGGCATATGCCTACATCGTGACAATCGCCGCACCACTGGTCAACGGAACTGTCTCGCCGCGCAGAACACAAATGAATGCAAGGGTACGCACCATAGGATGAAGATCGCAATAATGTAGACTCCGGCAACAATAAGCGTGGTCCGTTGCGTCGAGTTGGGCGTGAGCGACTCCTTCGCATCGCGCGCGAAGACCGCGAAGTTGTGGTCCTGGACCGGGAAGGATCCGTCAACGTAGGGCATCGTAGGTCAAGTCGTTCAGAGGGCGTAGACGGGGAGCAACAGACTGAGATAGTATACAACAAACAAGCGAGGAGATCGTCAAGAGCAAGAGTATTTGAAGCGCGGGGAGGAGGCTGCGGACATAGAGCGCGATGCTGAAACGGAGCCTGTACACGCCGTACAAGTTCAACTGCCTCAAAGCCGACTCTCGCGTGCGCCCCGTGCGCAGGGTGGCTGTTCGCTTCCCTCTTCTAGCGGAAGGCTCGGCTGACTGCCTCTCTCTTGGCGAAAACGTTCAACGTCTCATGCATCTGGCATTGTCAGGTTTGAGAAACCTGTCACGCGTTATTCAGACGTAGGAGGTCTCGGTGGGACGACTTTTGAATGGAAGTTTCAGGCGAGTACAGCCAAAGGTACTGCTTCGCCGATTGTCGCTTGCTGCGCACTTCAAGCTGGCAAAGGTAAGCAAAGGATCTTACGCACTTCTAGCCTCATTCTCGCGAAAATGGCCCGGTTAGAAAGCACTCTCGAGGATGGCGTAGTCCTGGTGCGTGTCGACTGCAATCTGGGATTTTTTGGTCATAATCAACGGCCTCCGAGTCACCAAGGTGTCGAGCGATAACCACCCAAAAGTTATCCAAATCGCCCGCCGAGATTGCTTGTGGCTTGCACTTTTGTCGATGGGTCCAGTCTCGAAGCACGGTTTATATTCCTATCGGTTCCATTGAATGATATATATCGGAATATTAGTCAAGTCTATGTAGTCCGTTTCAGTGCTCAACGATGTTGGATATATAGCAAGCTCCTTTGAGGAGGGGGCGCAATACATAGCGGATGGGGAACGAATGTCGGGTGTATATACTAATACTTTACGGAGCAAGGATGACACAACCACCACAAGCTACATGCAGTACGAACATGGATATGGAGTCCCCGCACAGGACGCCCGCGCCCGACGATGCCAGTGAATCCTCTATGCCTATCCAGGAGGCATTACGGGTCGCACCGGCGAAGTGAAATCCGCATAGTGCGAATATCCACTAGTGACCCTCCAGGGAGTGCCCGACGACAACATTGACGATGAGGTCCAGTCCGTCCGCCCTGCGGAATAGAATGCGAGTCGATGGAGAGTGGTTTTGCTAGTAGGCTAGCGCAATGCGCACGGAGGACCCGCCTCAAGCCGACTCGGTGGCGGTCGAGTCGTCGCTCGTCGTTGTGGCAGAGTCAGTCGCGGTCGCGGACGATGCGTCGCTCGTGGCGGTAGCAGTGGAGCTATCATCGGTGGTCGTGCTCGCATCCGTCGCGGTCGCAGTAGTACTGTCGGTTGCCGTGGCCGAGTCGGTGGCCGTCGCGGTGTCGGTGGCCGTCGCGCTATCGGTCGCAGTGACAGTAGCACTGTCCGTGGTACTGTCTGTGGCCGTAGCAGTGGCGGACACATCGGTGGAGGTAGCGGTGTCCGTCGCGGACGCGGAGTCGGTGGCAGTCGCGGTATCGGTGTCGGTGGCCGTAGCGGAATCAGTGGCCGTGGCCGTCGCGGAGTCCGTAGCAGTCGCAGTGTCGGTGGCCGTCGCGCTGTCTGTCGCAGTGGCCGTAGCGGAATCCGTAGCGGTCGCGGAATCCGTGGCCGTAGCCGTAGCCGTGTCAGTGGCAGTCGCACTGTCAGTGGCGCTATCGGTGGCAGTCGCACTGTCGGTCACGCTATCCGTAGCAGTATCGGTCGCGGTCGCGGTCGCGGAATCTGTGGTAGTAGCGGTAGCCGTATCGGTGGCCGTAGCGGAGTCCGTCGCGGTGGCAGTGGCGGAGGAGCCCCTCGAGCGATCGGAGCCGGAAGGGTGGTGGTGATGACCACCAGGGCCTCCGAAGGGGCGGCCGCCGGGGCCAGCGAAACCGCCGGGACCGCCGCCGAAGGCAAAGGCGGCAGCGCTGGCCGACCCAGAGGGGAACGCGGTGGGGAATCCGGATGGGGCAGAACCGGAGGGGAAGCCTGAAGGAGCACCGGAGGGGAAACCGATTGGCGCACCGGAGGGGAAACCGACTGGCGCACCGGAGGGGAAGCCACTGGGTGCGCCCGAGGGGAATCCGCCACGTCCGCCAGATGGGAATCCACTGGGGACGCCGGAAGGGAAGCCAGAGGGGGCAGCACCGGAGGGGAATCCACTAGGCACACCTGAGGGGAAACCGCTGGGCGCACCCGAGGGGAACCCAGTGGGGGCGGCGAGGACGCTTGTCGCGACGGAGGTGGACACGTCTGGTACGGGAGCGGCAGCAACTAAATACCATACGATGTCAGTGGGTCTCATTTCCACCGCCCGAATACGGCACACTCACCTCGGCCAACAAGGGCGGCGACGACGAAGTTGAGCAGGTGCATCATCTTTGGGGTGTGTTGGGGAGTGATCGCAAGCGAATAACGTACGAGGACGTGTGCACTGTACGAAAGAAGTTGAAGAAAGGAAGATAGTACTGTTGAGAAACGACGACGACTGAGAGGGGGGATTTTATATGTACACGTAGCGCTTCCTCGAGGGTTGCCGTGAGTCGGGGCGACCAGCGTAGCATTCTCGCATCCGCATCTGCGCAGGCGGTTGGCCGACTCGCGGATCGTAAGGACCTCTCCACACGCCAGAACTTCCGTATGCGTCAGCGCTGGTGAGATGTCTTCGTTGTATTTGAACCCTACTCACATTTTTGGCTGTCGCCGCCGCCTGTCCACGCCGCCGCTTGGCATTCTATGTTGCAAGTGGAGTCCTATCGTCCAGACGACTCTGGCGATGCAGAGCGCTGTGAATTCCATTAAGAAGTTACGGCTCTTCGAGTGCATTGGGAAACCACAACTGCGCTTTGTCCACCAGCCGGTTACTCATTTCTCTGATGTGAGTGGGACCGTGGAGACTGCGTACTATGTTCTGGAAGTCCGATATATTCCATCGTTCGCGCAGTTGAAGTGCCTGAATATCTAAATTTCCTGTGTTGCGGTTAAGCTGTCATCGGGGATTGTCATGATTGTTGCGGAGGGAGAGCAAGGGGTTACGAACCTGGATTCACGACGCCGACGTCGTTGAGCTTGCCGATGAGCGTCTGGGCAGTGCTTGCTCGGTCGCTAGCATATACTCTTGATCTAAACCTCACAACTACCTTGTACTCGGATAGTTGCGAATATTTCACTGTACGAACACATTCTAAAGGTCAATCAGGAGCCTATGACAGAAAAAAGGACGTTGGATTTCTCTTGCGGCATATCCACGGTCGGATATACGTGTTTCATACCTCGAACCTCGACGTCAGGAGCCTGAGACCGCGACTGTCGCGCGAGCTTTCTCAGCCCGCAGCTCCAGCCTGACGAATGCAGCAGTTCGCATCGTCATCGTCAACAGCAATACCCCGATCCCCTGAGTCTCCCGCATGCTGATTGACGGGCTCGTCAACGCGCTTCTAGAAGATGCGAAACTCTGGGGTGACCGTCCTGGGTACATCCCGTACAATGCTCGATGGATTGGTGCGCCACGGTGTTCATGAACCGCTCTCCCGAGTCCTACGCCATACACGGAGTGACTGCGAGGAGTGCAAGTGAAAGTCGCCCACCGGCGATCCGCTCCCTCGCCTCATCCATCCACAACGTCACGCATATCAGGGACGCGCAATGGCGCGACGCAGTACGTCCATATGGCGAGTGTACGAGATGGTGACCAACAAGCGACCAAAGTGTAAAGAATCATCGTAGCCATGACTGCCTAGCTGCGGACAGGGCCAGTCAAGCGGACGATCTTCGTACTGACGAGGATGCGCAGCACCCACCTTCTCGCCTGGTCCGAAGAGTCCGATCTCCGGCTTTCGAAGGAAGTGTTCATAATGTAGAGGGCGGGGCCGGATCCCGCCTTCTCTGGCTGAGTGAATAGCTACTGTAAAGGCACAGGGGTTATGTACTTGCACTACTCATGGAGGAGGCGGTAGAGTATGCGTCATGACGGAAGCTCCGGGCACCGAGGGTTCGTTGGCGTATGCAATAGATTCACGACGAGCTTGCGACACAACGATCCGTTAAGGTGTCTCTCCGGGTTGGCAACCCTAATAGATGAGCAAGAGGACGTATCCTCCCCTTGGGACCTGGCATGAGACGACAATACGTCAGCACATCCGACCAGCGGACAATAACAAATACATACCTTGCGTACCCCATCCTGTCATAGGATTATCGAGTCCAAGTACCGTCTTGCTCGCCCACAGAAGACAAAGGTTTTTCGTGTGTAAAAGGTTGTCATAAGAATCGTAAACAAAACATAAGTCGGCGCTAGTAGGATACAAGACATTACACTCAGAAGTAGCCATGGTATACGAAGCCGAGGGAGACGCGTCCAGAGAACATAGCGAGAGATACACGGAGCTGATGTGGATGATGACAGGAACATGCATGAGTCGGGAAGAGGCATAACGACGAGAACGAGAACGAGAACCTGCGCGCAAATCGTAACAACCGCGCTCAGAGCTCGTCGTCCGTGACATCCTCGCCGCGCTTCTTCCTCGCCATGCGCTCCTTCTTGAGCTTCCGCGCCTCCGACGACGTCAGCTTCTTGTTCTTCTTCGTGTCGATCTTGTTCCCCATCGCGTCGTACTGGTCCTCATCCTCCCCGTCCTTCTTGTCGATCCGCGGGCCCGAGCCCTGGCCCTCGACCCAGTTGTGGCCCGACGCCTCCAGCCGGCCATCGCGCATGGCCCACACCTCCGTGCACAGCGACTCCGAGAAGTCCCGGTTGTGCGTGATGACGAGCACGCCGCCCTCGAACTCCTTGAGCGCCTTGATCAGCGCCGCGAGCGACTCACGGTCGAGGTAGTTCGTCGGCTCGTCCAGGCAGATGATGTGCGGCCGGCGCCACGTCGCGGCGCCGAGCACGACCTTGACCTTCTGACCGCCGGACAGACCGCGCATCGAGTTGTGCGACACGAACTCGGGCTCGAGACCGAAGTCGGCGAAGTGCTTCTCGATCTCGCGACGAACGAGAGGGCGAAGGAGACCGAGGCGCTGCGCCTCGCGGGTGTCGACCTCGAGGACCTTCTTCTCGAAACCGCGCTTGATGAGGTCGTCACGGGGCAGCCAGATGTTCTCCGAGGACGACAGGTTCTTGAACGAGACCTCGTACTCGTACGACTGCTTGAGCTTCTTGCGGGTGACGATCTCCTCGATGATGCGCTTCTGGCCCTCGACGACGACGATCGAGCCGTCCTTCATCTTCTTCTCCTCCTCCTCGGTGATCTGGCGCGACGCCTTCATCATCTCCTCGAGATCCTCACCCGTCTGGTAACGCCAGAGCATGTACTCGAGCGGGGTCTTGTCGAGGTGGTTGTCGATGTGGTGGAAGGCGTGCTGCGCGACGTAACCGATGACCAAGTTGGGGTGCTTCCAGGTCTCACCACCCTTGTTGGGCTCCATGTCGCCGATCAGGAGCTTGACGAGCGTCGACTTGCCGGAACCGTTGGGACCGAGGACGGCAACACGCGAGGAGAGCGAAACTTGGAGGGTGATGTCGTAGAGCTGCTGGACAGCCTGAGTGGGGTACTGGAAGCCGACCTTGCGCATCTTGAGCAGCGACTTCTCCTTGGTCTTGACGCCCTCGAGGAGCGGGGGGTCAGGGAGCTTGAACTGGTAGTCCTCCTGCGCTTCGAGCGTGTAGTACGAGCGGGCCTCAGGGACAGCCTTCATGAACGACTCGAGGTTGCCGCGGTAGCGCTTGAGCTTGAAGCGGTTGAGGTGGAGGACATCGGTGATGACATTGTTCAAGAAGCCCGAGTCGTGCGAGACGATGATGGATGTGCAAGTGGTGAGGCTGGTCAGGTAGTTCTCGAGCCAGGCGATGTTGACAACGTCCAAGTGGTTAGTGGGCTCGTCGAGCAGGAGGATGTCTGCGCGGAAAAGCATGGCGCGGGCGAGCGCGAGCTTCATCTTCCAACCACCAGACAGGGAGCCAATGGCGGACTTCTGGCGCTCGTCCGAGAAGCCAACGGACGCGAGCGTCTCGATGATCTCCTCACGGGTCGCCTGGATACGCTTGTCGGCGAGGATGAACTCGAGGATGGTGGTCTCAGCCTCGCTACCGTCGATGTCGTGCTCAACGTAGAAGGTGCGGACCTCGTCGGGGGACGGGAAGCCCTCGACTTGGCTGTGCACGAATACAAATAAGCATCGTACTCGGAGGAGGAAGACACGAAGCTGACATACCCGTTGGTGATCGCACGCATGAGAGTGGACTTTCCGGTGCCGTTGCGACCACAGAGACCGTAGCGGTGGCCACGCTTGAGGCGGAGCGAGGCGGTGTTGAGCAGGATCTTCGCACCATAGGCGAGCGAGAACTGGCAGTTGCACAGGTCCTCGCCCTCCTCCTCATCCTCAGCCTCCTCGGCCTCATCGTCGTCAGCAGACGCGGACTTGACCGCCCACTCGTTGGCGATGGTGTTGGGGTCAGGCGAAGAAGCGAGGAACGCGAGGAAGGGGATGAGCGTCTGCCACTCCGAGACGTCAAAGTTCTTCTGGTTAACGAGATTCGCGGCGAGCTGCGAAGCGTAGACGGTAGCGACATCGGTGGCAGAGGGGGTGGCGCCAGCCTTCTTGTAGATGCCGATAAGGGACGAAGCGAGTGCCTTCTCCTCTGCCTTCTTGAGAGGCGGGAGGTCGGAGCCGTCGCCGGTGGGGACCTCACCGACCTGGCGGAGGGTGGCAATGGCGCGAGCAACGACGCTGCGCGCCTCGGGGTCGCCGATGACGGACTCGATCTTGATGAGGCCAGGGAGAAGCTTGGGGATGAACGGGCGGACAGTAACGGCCGAGTCGACGAGCTTAGCCATGTTGTCGACGATGACCGCGACCTTGCGCTTGGTAGCGGTGAGCTTCTCGTTGAGGCCACGAGACAAGAGGGGGACCATGAGCGAGAGGGTGGGGGAGTCTACTTCAGAAACGAAAGTGGTAGCCGACAGGAGGGTGATGGTGTTGGGGACCTCCTCGACGGGGTTGATTAGAGCCTTGATGAGGGCGGGAATAAAGCGTTCTATGTCCTTGTTCGAGACGAGAGCAGTGACCTTTTCGAGCGAATCGCGGGCCGCCTTCTTCACGTCCGCCTTGGTGTCCCAGATGGCCTCAGAGAGGACGGGGACGATCTCGGGAGTGAGCTTGGCAGTCTGCAGGGGGGCGGAGACGACAAGCTGGTTGAGCACGACGATCGCGCCAGTCTTGACTTGCCACTTGCCGGCAGTCTTGATTTCGTGAAGAAGGGCGGGCAGGACGAGGCCGGCCGCCCAGGGGTTCATCGCCGCGACGTACGTCTTGACAGCCTCGATAGCAGCCGTCCGGACAGCAGGCATCTTGTCGGCGAACGTCTCGATGAGCGCCGCATAGACACCAGAGCTGATGAAGAAGGGCTCAAGAGCCTTCGCGGCAGGGGTCGCCGCGAGGGCCGCGACGGCGCTGGCAGCGCCCTCACGAGCCGCGGGGGACTTCTTGTCGCCAAGAGCCTTGACGACGGCATCCGTGAAGCCGACGGACTGGACGGCAGAGGGGCCGTCCTTTTGGGCGAGCGCAACAAGCTGAGCAGCTGCGGCGGCGCGGGTGGTCTTGTCGGCAACAAAGAGTCCGGAGACATCGAGCTGGCCGGGAGCGGGGGCGACGGCAGCCTTGAGGGAGGCGGGGTCGGGGATGGAAGAGGGAGCAACAGCGGAAACGGCGGGCATTTTTGAGATCTGGACGTCGGATTGGGGCATTGAGGGCTTGAAGGGGACGCGAAAGACAGAGGGTGTATTCACCTTAGGAGTGATACGGTATAGATTTGTCTATGTCTATGGAGGTTGTGGGCGGCGAGCGGCGAAACGCAGGAAAAGGTCGTCAAGGACGGGAGATCACTCTATTTTCTATGTGGCCAAGGGCCTGCGGGGACACCGTCAGGATCGATATGGGCGGCGGCGGGGCAGCGGAGGGGACGTACCGTCTATGAGACAAAGAAGAAAAAAGAAGAGACTGAGTGGGGGATAGAGTTGCAGTTCGTCGCTTATCTGGTTTATATATCCACTCCGTTACTGGGCGGAGTGCGAAAAAAAAGAGCCATCCCACGTGCGAATCGGGCGGCTCTAGCGCCCATGCACTGCCGGTGTGGTGTGGGGCATCTTCGCCTGACCTCGCGCCTCCGGATCCTCCGGCATTCACAGCCCTGGACCCCGCTTGGTATGCTCGATGCCTCCGTTGTCACGCACGTTCCAGCCTCCAACTATAACCGTCGCAGGCGTCGGATTACGAGTAGAGCACATACACGACCTGCTGGTCCAGGAGCTAACACAGTCCGAGCCATGTCCGACGCCTCGCTTATCTCTGCCCCGCGGCTCCCTACTGCTTCTCGTTCAGCCGGGCGAAGCTCAGCGGCACGAATTGCTGTGTGGCACATCATCATCAGCGACACGTTCCCCGCACCAGGAGCGCACAGAATCCCCGGAGATGAACATCGATCACTCACATAGCCGCCCGCCTCGTAGTGCTTGCTGTTCGCTTCCACCCAGTGCAGACGCAGGGCGTGCAGGAACGCCGACAGACCCTAATCCGCATCGGTCAGTTTATCGTGCCGAATACCCCGCGACGCCCCTGGCAGCCTGGACGTACCTCCATGATGCACAAGATGGCAATCGTCATCGACAGCCACAACACCCCGACGACCGCGACCGCGATCGCCCCGATCACGCCCTCCATCCCGAGCACCTTCGCCAGCGTCATGTTCCACAGCACCTCGGACAGCTGTGCATGCGCGAGCGAGAGCGCCCACAACCGCAAGTACGACGCCGTGTGCGACACGCATCCGAGGCAGAACTCAATGGTGTGGATGACCTGATGCACGACCACCTCGCTGAAGTCGTGTTGCTCCTGCAGGAAGATAGACGTAAGTAAAGGCAAAGTCAACCGCTGTGAAATGGGGTCCTCTCCAACAGACTCAAGCTGCGCGGACTTACGTGCTCGTCCTCATCGTTCGCTTCGACGATCGCCCGGCCGTTGCCTTCTTCCTCGCCTTCGAGGTCGACGTCCTCCGCGTGTCGCGGCGCTTCGTCGGCCCCCAGCCCGATATAGCCTTGACCATGGATCTTCTGCATCTCCTTGTACTGCAGGTACGGCTTCGTTATCAGAAGCCAGGGCACGCACACCCCGGCCATCATCAGCAGGATAACTTGCACCGTGCTCTGCCCGGGGTACAGCTGCGATTCCGGGTCGACCTTGCCGGGCGTGAGGACCATCCCGATCAGCATGTTGAGGAGGGAAGGCGCCTGCGTAGACGCCTTGGACCAGTCAACGCTCCACTTGTAGATGATGCAGATGACGAGGTAGCCGAAAATGGACTGAAGGAAGATCATCTGGGGGAGGAAGTTGGTGTAGATATCCGAGAAGCGCTTGAAACGAATGTGGTTGGGAACTTGCAGACAGAGAGCGAACGTCATCTAGATCCACCGTGAGCCCGATCGACCTCGGAGGCGAGGAAGCAGCAATACAGTTACTTACATGGATAACACCGAGAACGATGGACATCTTCATCTTGTAAGAGTTCGTGAATAGAAGCTGGTTGTCAGCACCGTGCCAGGCGGGATCGAGACCGAATGGATAAGTGTGTCCGTTCGAGAACGCGACAACGGAGTCGTTGCCGTGCGGCGTAGGCCATTCCCAACCAGAGTGGAAGATGTGCAGCGACTTGGAGAAAATGTCGTTGTAGAGGAAGCCGGTGTAGATCGAGAACAGCCCCATAAGCAAGATGATGTAGCGACCGCTGTGACAGGAGCATGTCAGCACAGCGAGGGAACCCCTAAATGTTTGATACGCACAAGAAAAACGTGCCAAAGATTTCGCCGAGATCAGCCTTGCCCAATTTCTTCTCGAATGCGATCATGCCTAGCGCGGCAAGGAAGAGGATGAAGCCGTGGCCAATATCACCGAACATCACCGCGAACAAGAACGGGAACGTGACGACGGCAAACAAACCAGGGTTGACTTCCTGGTACGTCGCCATCCCGTAGGCGTCCATGATGGTCTGGAAGCCCTCGGTAAACTTGTTCGTGCGGTGGAAGGTCGGCGGCGTTCGGTTCGTGCGCAGCTCGTGAAGTATGGGCGGGACATTGGTGCCAGACTCCTCCTGGACTCGGCAAATCAGCACCGTCACAAGGCTCGCAAGGATAAAGCCGTCAACGTACCGTGGCATGGCGCAAGGCCAGCTGGATCTGGGCGATGTCGCGCGTGGGGCACCAACCCTCAGCAATGAGTGTCTTGCGGCGGACGTCGTAGTTCAGGAGGTTGAGCGTCTCGTAGATCAGCTTCTCCTTCGCCACCACGTCCTGCCAGCTCGCGAGGCTCTCGCCGATGGTCTGCAGCTCTGCCCGGCGGTTCGCGCCGGTGTTGTACAGCACGATCTGGAGGTCTTCGAGACGGCCAGTGACCTCACGCATCGAATCAGCGCGCTTGTCCGCGTTCACGTCAATGGGGTATAGGGTCGCGCCCATGGACTCAGCCACCTTGCGGATTTTGGCGAGTAGGGCGTCACCATGTGCGAAGATGATAAAGACATTCTTGCGGGTCTCGGCGCTGGTGGCAGGGTCGACGAACGGCTCCTGAATGTCAATGTAGTTCATGTAGAGGTTTCCGCGGAGAACACGCCACAGAATACGCTCAAAGGTGGACAAGCGGGCACGGTCGATCGTTCCCGCGACGAACCTGGAAATTCTGTTAGCAAAACTGCAACCGCGACATGTAACAACCAAGTGGTCGTAACCCCGAAACTACACGTTTTAGAACGTGTCCCAGAAAGGAAAACAAGATTAGGGAGAGAAGGCAGGAGAGGCATGCAAAACATCCGGTGAAACTCGTCGAAGACGGTTTTGGAGCTTACCCGGCAGGAACGCCTTCTCCAGGTCGCTCACGCTCGCAGCGCGATGCTGCAATGCCCCTCCCAGCCTGTTCGCATGAGGGCCATCCGAGTCAAGCCTTGAGATTGACCAAAGCTTGGTTGGGTTTGCGCGCGCTGATCACTCGCGGTGCGCTATAGCCCTGGGAGGGCCCCTCTTAAATTCCTGGCAGTATGTGCGTGGCTTGGCCGACGTGCATGTTTGACGGCGGATTACAGGAGCATTCTCATACAAGCCGCCTTTCGCTATCGGCGGGAATGAGCCGGCGCCACACTGCTGCAGGCAGTCTGAGACGAACGCGAGCCCTTTGGGAAAGCATAGCCAAGCGAGGGGTGTGACGCATCGATTCGCGCCACAAAGGGAAGGGATATGCAAGTGGGCGAAAAGAGAAGCCCCCAAGCCGCCTACACGAGATTGACCAGACGGTTAGGAATATGTCCCCTCCCCTCCTGTTTCTTTCTGGGACCCATTCCAAAACGGACGGTTACGAAACTAGTAATCCGGATCGCTGTTTCGCCTTCCACGATTGTGATCTCCATTACAAGTCGGCACTGCTGCCCCAACGGCAGCCTAAGCTTCATAAAATCACAGGGAGTCCGCCTGACCTTCGCCGTGCAACGCGATAGAAAGGTGCAAATGATGACCAGTGGTCGGTAACTTAAGCTGGCGCTGAATAGACGAATGCCGCATCCTGAGAGAGACCTAGAGAAGCTGGACGAGGGTTGCATGACCTCTCCGCCGGGACCCGAGGTCGGGTATTACGGAGAGGCTGGGATCGCCCACCGGCTAGAGACGGTTCATAGTGGAACGAGTGTGGAGTGGAAGCAACGGAACTCCATCTCTCCAAACACCGAAGTCGCGAAGCGCACGTGAAGAGAAGAAAAACTCACTCGAGATCCAACTGGATATCTCCGACCGACGAGTACTGATGTTCCCGATCATCGTGCTGGAGAAGGGGTGCCGAACTGTCGTCCAAGGACTGGCGCACCTCGCTCTCGCGGACAGCGGCCTACGTGTGTACCATGAGCAAGCATCCCGCAACGTAAAATGCACCCAACTCACCTTCTCGAAGAAAACCGCGGTCTCACGTAGGACATGCCGAGCCTCCACAAGCTCCCGCAAACGCTCACTAAGTAGCTGATAGCTCTCGTTCATCTGCGTCAGACGGGCCTCGTGTTCCGCGAGCTTTACGTCCAGCTCGTCGATTGTCTGCGCAGCGCGGGGCCCGACGGTTACGAGCGGTGCCGAGTCGTAGAGCGGACGGATGGTGACGGGGTCCTTCTCCTTCTCGATCTGAGAGGCGAAAAAACGGACGCGGCGCGCCATCTCGTCGGTGCGGCGGATCTCACCGACGAAGGAGCGTTGAAAAGGATTGACAGTTGGGTTGAGCTACGTGCCGTAGGCGTTGTAGGAGAACCAGGACCATTGAGCATCCAATGCGCCGCAGTATAGTAGTGAAATTGTACTTACATCTTTGAACTGAACATTGCCTAGCTCGCCGAGCTCGGCGATGGTGTCATGAGCAACCTCGGTGGGCACAATGAGCTGTACCAAGCTCATCTGCTCCGAGCCTTGTGTTGTCGTGTCAGTCACATCATCGTCGCGCCTATAACGAGGTACGCACGAAATAAGGTAGGGTAGTCATCCCCCATCTCGAAATATGGTCTGGAGGACGTCGAAAGGTTGGTGAAGGTTGAGCTCGACGACGGCGGCGATGCCGAACGCGTCTCTGGACTGTTTGGTCCGACCAAATAAACCGAAGCGCCCGGAACAGAACGGGATGCAAAATCCGACGGTCCGCTCTCGTCCGATACATGTATTCCCAGTCGCCACGCGGGCACTGGCGGAGGCCTATTTGTCCTCCATTATCCTTCACGACGAATATGAATCGTTTACCAAGTACTGAAGGTACGTAGGGCTCACGAACCGTACTGTATCTCGCCCTTGTCTCACCATTGCGACATGTAGGTAATCTCTACCATACTGCAGTAGGATGGGTCCTCTTACGCTTGTAGCAAACATACAACAAAACTAATCCTTTCAGCCGTACGACCCACCTGCACGACCTTGGACTGCTCACGGGGCTGCGACATTTGCAAACCTGACGTGGACTTGCAGTAACATGCCTCAAGCCCGGAGGAAGGTCGTCGCGCAAGGGTCCTTAGCTAATCCTTCAAACAGATGGCGGCAGCGCGCGATGAATGGCCCACGTAAGGACAGTACAGGATTCGGCTCATCACCTGTAGGTTCAAAATCAAGACGACATGATCGTGCTTGACAAAACGTTCGCTTCGTTTCGCCCGGTCGTGCCTTGTTCCTCGTACTGAGCAAGCACAGCGCTAGCAACTTCTGTAGTTGCGCATGCGCGCAGCATGCCCCCACGACTGATGGTAGCTGGGGCCTACGTAGTCGGCGCTGTGAGTATTTCCCTCGTCGGCAGTGTTCTCCGTATTTTTCGCATCACTGACCGCAGAATCGCAGGCCAACTCGTAAATACGTCCTGCGCATCGATCTACGTATACATCGTGGCAGTGTCCTGTTATGTGGCTCGCCGACTGTCGTGTACAGTAAGCCGTAAAGGAATTGTAGAGATGGGATGTGTCAGCCTTTCAATTCGTAAATGTAGAAACCAACACATCCCCAAAACGTAAGTCCTCTTGCCCGCTAATTTGCATTCATTTGCGTGACTCAAACAGGACCGCTGACTCCCCCCAATGCATAATTTTTGGCAGGTTGAAGTTTTCCGACATTTCCGGGATCACCTTGCGGGGCTTCTTCCTCCGATTCACGATCGGTGACGGGCGGAGTGGCACAGTTGTTTGAACTCGTGGTGTATGGCCAACCCTGGCGAGGAACGACTCCGTCCCGGAGGCTAGCGCTGTGGACACCTTGCTTATCCATCTCGGGACCTGGCGGGTCCTTGGACCCCTACATCCGTCCCATTCACCTTGGCAGCTGGCCCGCCGACGTCGCAAATTTCAGAAGTTCGCTTGTCCCGAGCTTCGAAGCTATGGATGACAGCCGGACACGCCCGTGCTTACGAGCTCTTACGGATGGCTCCACTATGAGCCGGTATGCCACGTAGATGCAGGGAAAAACACCAGTCCTTACTGGGCCCCTTCCAGGCTCCAACTCAAGGCATGTTAAATTAGTGTCACCGGTAGGGAGGTGCCGTAAGGGCGTGGAACGATGGGATATATGATTGGGTAAGCGGTGGTTATGCAGTGGTCTATGCAGAGTATAGTGCGAGAAGAGATAGGGCTAATCGATACAGTTAACGAAGTTGAACACACGGGTCGGGGACACAACACATGTACACGTAAATTACTACTGCAATGAAAAGAGTCCGTCCATAACCAGATACTGAGCGAGGGAAAGAGAGTCCGTGAGAATCCGAACCAGAGCTGACCACCCAGGAATCCGAATATAAACAACTGAGCTAACAGGCCTGAGAAGCGGGAAGAGGGCGTCGGCGGTGGTGCGAACAGCCACACAGATAAACTACAGAGCATCTAGGTATAATAATGAATATCCTAACCATATACATTAAGACAGGCGTCCGGATCAAGTGGAGATGGATGAACGGGCGACAAGAAACCATCATGAGGGGTCATGGAATGGAGGGAACGTATGACCGGCGGGATGCGGCTCGATCCTCTTGCACCTTAGCCGCGTAGCTGCCTGAAGGAAAAGTAAGTTACAAGCCGGACAGGTAAAATGGGCGGGACAACGTACCTGCCACAGGGAAGAGCTGCCCTAGCCGCTGCAATGCGCTAACCACAGTGTCGATCTGTTGCTGGAACACGTCGACAGTTGTCGGAAGACTTTGTGGCGGCATAGCGAGGATGCGGAGATACACCTCAGCCGCCGAGCGCCACCCGGTCTACACAAGCCCCCCATAAAATCAGCATACTGTGCGACAATACGACAACCACGAGGAGAAGCACTTACACTGATGATCGGGCACAATGAGTCGTAGTCGTTGTCCCTCAGTTGCCGAATAAGGGCCGCCATGGAATTTGCCGCCCAAAGGCACTTCTGATAAGACTGAGGTTGGACCTCGAGATCATCGCGGTGGAGGTGGATGGTCGCCGCGTACATGGCAGTTTGCAGCGACAGATAATCGACACCGGACACGAACGGCATCGAGAACTGCTGCGAGTGCATGTTGGATAAGTTGGAGAGGAACTGAGACACGGACATCTCGAGCGAGTAGCGGCTGTCGTCCTTCGCGGGTGCTACGTGGCAACATACTCAGGACGGGAGGCGACAGTGAATGGATGAACGGGGATACTCACAAGCAGAGAACCGTGCTGACCGCTCGAAAAGGGCGACGGCCTTTACACGGAGAGCTTGAAGACCTGAAGACCCCGAAAGATGGGCGCCAGGGAACGCTTGGAGCATGGCGTTGTCCAGGGTAGGCTGAACGATCGACAGCATCTCAGCCTCGCAGCAGTAGCAAGCAGAACGTGCCACGCACCTCTGGATCGTCTGGGATCGCGATCGGCCATATCGTCGTTATCCGCGAGCGTGGGTGGTCGTCATCAGGCAGCGCAGTGGGCAGACCCGTGGCGACCGCCCAAGCGCGGTCTACGGCGAAGATCTGCCAGAACGCCGCTATCCGTTCGGCGTAGTCGACCTCGTCGAGCGGGGGGGATAGCGGTACACACGCTTTCAATGGGGCGGGGGCGTCCTGGTAGCCGGTGGCGTGGCGCTGAAGCTGCTGGTACTGGAACTGTTCCTTGGACGAGATCTGGTGCAGCCCGAGGCCAACGGCGAGGCGCGCGGCGATGGAGGAGTGGTAGTAGCCCTCGAGGGTGCGGCCGTGCCAGAAGAAGTAGACAGCGAGGAGGCAAGACGCCTGGAGGACATGGACGATACGGTCAGAGTTTTGGAGGGCCTCGGAAATCCCGCGCAGAGAGCGTTTGAGGAAGTGTGGCTCGAGCTCGGTGAGGGACGGCGAGCGTGAGAAGTAGCAAGCGAGAAGGTAAATGGCGTCCACCAAGGATGGATGTGGTTTCCGGGCAGATGGGAGAAGCAGAGCGGATTTGAAGCGTCCTATATGCACGTCAAACGAGCACTGATGTCGATGTGCGAAAAATATGTCAAGCCTATTCGGCATAAGACGAAGTTAGTGTTTCTACTCCTTGTGGGACCGGTACGAAACGCAGGCGTACAGCATTTGCTTGTTCTCGCAGAAGACGTCATTTTCCCACCAGTTCAGAGACGGGCCGGGAGAAGACTCGTGTAGACTACTGGAGCTTGGATTCGGACATTGGGCGAGGAAGTCATCTACAAAGGACGACGGGATTTCCAAACCATCGCCAGACCAAGGAAGACCTTCCGAGCCACCAGGTTCCGGAAAGTCAGGGAAGAAAGACCCTTCATCAAACGGTGGGAATGCATCGCGGTTGCCTATGTAGTCTATTTCAGGGGAATTGAAGACGGTGGCCGGGTCGAAGGGAAGACCGAGTTCCGACTCTGGGAGGATGAGGAGGGAGAATAGGTACGCGGCAGAATGTGTTCAGACGGACGTCGAACGGGGTGCGTGAACGAAGTTAAACGTACGAGAGAGACTCAGGGACATCCGATCCGTATGAGGAGATTGGGAGCCGGAGCTTGAGGACGACTCTGGTGGTGACTGCTCGGCTTCAAGCTCTCGGAGGCGTGCTTCGAGCTTTGTGATTTTGGCCTGGAGTAGCTGGGTGCGACTCGTCCTTTTCTTCTCGTAGTACTGGCATTCGTCGCCCCTGTTGGCCTTGGTGCACTGCGCACACACTGGGCGCGCGCCATCACATTTCTGGGAGGACGAATAGGTGTCAGGCTGAGCGGTGGCGGGGAGAGGCGGGGAAGGTGTGACTGACCATCTTTCGCTTGCGGCAGCAGAGGCAGGCCATGCCGCGCTGGAGAGCAGTGGGTGCCTTCATGGCGTCGGCGGTCTGAGGGAGGTGAGTAGGAGATCGGGGGGAAAGGAAACGCGATGTGTGTGTTCAAGTAAGTCCGAGCGGTAATCTACGAGAAGCGCAGGCGCTCCAGTGCCGTAAACGCGCTTTGCATTTGTCCTTCCATCTGGACGAGCGCTGCTCGGCGTCTCGATTTTCTTCTCCACGATCACGAAATCAGGGCCGATCTCAACAGTCGTCCACCCCCGCATCCCAGATGCCACATGGCGACACGCAGGCCCTCTGAAGTCAGCGCTGTCGCTGCACCCGACATTGTCATCTCCAGCACTGCTTGCACTGCCTGCTCCATACCTACCGAGTCTGGCCTTGCTGGATGCGCATCAAGATTCAAGCGATTTGTAAAGATCCGTTCGAATGTGGGATTGACGCACAGATAGCACTCGACGAATCCCGAAGGCTCGGAAACACGCTCGGCAGTTGAAAAAACATTTGAAACGTTGCAACACTCTCTCCAGCGACGCTGGGCCCTGAGCTTCTCTCCTCTTCAGGGCAGGGCACCCACTGCCGTGCTACCCCGAGGCACACGCATCAGAGAGCCCGCGTTCTCTCGATTAGTGCCCGACAATCTCGAATTCTTCCCAACAGACACTTCGCACCCAACGAGATCAACGACCTCCCCAGCTTGACAGCTTGAGCACCCAACAGCGCAATACCATCCTCGACCCCAAGCATCCTGCTATCTGCAACTCCAGCCCGACGCGATTCTGCGTATAAGACCGATGAGTAAGTGCGGTATCGGCGCTTTGTGAATGGAGCGGATGCACAAGCACTGGTGTGGTCCGCTGCCCAATTTGGCAGGCGTAGTGGTTAGGATATTCGCACCCCCCGGCTCCGGTGACTTCCTTCCTTGGGTGCGCAAAGTCCACCGCACTGCGGACGGAAAAGGGTGAGACTCCGTGGGCAGAGTATCACGTTTGTGAATATCTCAATGAACTGACATTCCAGAAAATCACCAGTCGGCGTCTGACGGTGCAACATGGGGTCACTGGACTCGCTAGAGAGCTAATGATCAACTAAACTACGTTCACGATAGCGCAAAAGCGTCAGCGGGACACTCACTTGACGACTTCAACGATGCCGCCCTCGCCGAGGTCTCCTAACGAAAACCCGAACACAAGACTGTTGCCGCTATCGACGCCCCAATCGTGGAAGCCACCAGGTTTTGCGTCGCTCAAAGCCCGCAGCCTGCTTCAGCCGTCGATTTCAAAATCGGGGGGCAACGCTGTCCAGCGCCCCCAGTTCACCGACGGTCGGAATTTCGTGCCACCGGGATCAAACCGCGATCCACCCGGACTCCGGAAAATCCACCATTTGCAACGAGTCCAGCACAGAGACAAATGACGTTATATCGACAATAAGGTTCTATCTAAGGGTTACTACACAGAGGTACGGGTACGCTAACGCTAACGAAGGGTGGTGCCCGCCCGGGCCGACAAAGTTCGTGGCATTCTATGGAGGTCACGACTTGCGCTCGGCCGACTTCGCGAGCACGCTCCGCAGGTTCTCCCATACAAGCTTGGGAGACTGCGCGGCGTCGATAGGCTGCCAGATGCCCTTCTGCTTGTAGTAGTCGATGACAGGACCCGTCTGCGAGTGGAAGACCTTGAGACGCTTGCGGAGCGCTTCGACGTTGTCGTCCGAGCGCTGGATGAGTGGCTCGCCCGTGATGTCGTCGACCATGGGCTTTTTCGGGGGGCTATAGCGCGGCGCACGAAGGAGAAGAAGAGGTCAGAACGGGACCTCCCGGTATTTTGCGGGGTAGGACCGGTTGCAAACGGGTGACTTACTTGAACTCCTTGTGATAGCTGCGGCCGCTCGCGGGGTGGATGAGGCGGCCGGTGATCCGGGAAATGAGCAGTTGGTCCTCGATCACGAGCTGCACGACCGAGTCTAGCTTCTCCTTGCGCTCTTCGAGCATCTTGTCGAGCATCGTCGCTTGTGGCACAGTGCGCGGGAAGCCGTCCAACACGAACCTGCCAAGGAGGACAAACGCGCCCATTCAGCAATGATTCAGGTACAGCGTGCATGTGCGAGGTCGCGTCTACGTTCCGTAGATGTATCTGCGACACGGTCGGAGCGCGAGGGCCCAGCCGCGAGTCAAGGGAGCGAAGCGGAACCAAAAATACGCAGGCAGCCATTATATAGACAACTCACCCGTTCTTACAGCTCTTGTTGTTCTCTAGCTGGTCCTTGATCATTCCGACGACGATGTCATCACTAACAAGGCCTCCAGCATCCATGATCTTCTTGGCCTCAAGCCCAAGGGGAGTCTTGCGCGAGACCTGGTCGCGGAGCAGGTCACCAGTCGCGAGATGGCAGACGCAGAACTCTTCCTTAATCTTAGGTGCTTGCGTGCCCTTCCCTGCGATATCCAAAGACAGCGTTTAGAGCCCGTTCTTCGGGAAGCAGGAGGAGCGCGGGAGACGCACCTGCACCAGGAGGCCCAACCAAGATTGTCCGGAGTTGTTGAGCTGGCGTTTTGGGTTTGGTGACGGCGTCCTTGGCCTTCGTCTCGAGGGTGTGGATCTTCTCGTTGAGCTGCGCAACGAGAGACTTGAGGTACTCGAGCTCGTCTTGGACGGCCATGGTGATGTGCGGGTGGACAGGGAGTGCGGAAGACGAGGAGGTCAACGAAGAAGGACGCCCCCCGACGCGAGCGTGTCCCCATTCTTATGCCACGTGATGCCTTTGGCTTTTCCGGCATAAGCCGCGGTGATTGGCCGGAGCCAATGACGGCCCGACCAATGCCGGATCGCTCTCACGCATGCTCCCAGCTCATCTTCCTTCCAGCCTGTTGTGCACCTCGTATTCCTCCTCGTCTTCGTCGCTATCATATACACGTCGTACTGCGGGACCTCTCGGGGTTGGTGAGCTTCCGAACCAGTCGATTTTCTTGCTTTTCGGCTCTTGCAGATAGGAAGCCTTACGGTGGCGTAACTTCTGAGCGCCCCGCATTCCAAAAATCCGTCTACAGAATATTCGCATGACGTCGTACCACGGCAGAAGACTATATGAACAAGTACACGGGGCACCGCGTATCATTTCAGAAGCTTCACTCATTGGTGGAAGGACGAGATTCGGGAACTTCAAAGTATCACCTGTGCGTTCGCAGGCCCCTCGAACTTAGCTATGGAAACCATCTCTATTCGCGCTCGGTTTCTGAGGTTAGGAAAAACCGGAATATACTCGTGCGTTTTGTTATTTCATACACCAGATGGTGGGCGTATTCGACGGAATCTTTAGAGCACAGGAATCACAATTGATCGCGCAATTCATCCTCCGCAGTCTTCCACCTCCACAGCCTCTCTCCTTCGTTCACGAGCTCATTCTGGTTCTCCCTTGAAAAATCGATCTTATTCTGCCCCATCAGCACCCTTCGCCAGAGGAGAGGAGCCCATCTTCGAATTAGCGTTTTTCAGACACACAGCGGCCACCCGAAACACGCACCGGATGTAATGCAAGATGCTCCCTGGCTTCTCCCGTTCTCCCGGTAAGCTTTTCTTGTGCTCTTCCAAATCCTCGCTTCTAACTTCCCCCTTCTCGACACCCTTTATCGCTGAAACAAGGTCCCGCACGTCTTCATAGCTCACTATGCTCCCAGCGATGCGCACGTGGTCTGGGACGTTGGGCGCAGTGGCGGGGTCCAGCGCAAGGATGGCGAGCCGCGCGACCGCCCGCCCAATGTCCGCAGTCGACGTGAAGGCGATCCGCTGATTGGGCGGGCCAATGCACCCATACTGGTTCTTCTCCACGTCGAACCCTGCTGCGTTATGGAGCCACTGCGGTCAGCTCGATATCGATGTGCACCGGTCGCCTCGGTGAATATACTTTGGCACGCCGGGCTCGAATTCGACTCGAGACTTACCATACGCCTACGATCGTAGATCATCCGTGCCGTAAGTTGCGTGTAATCAGCGCGCGTCCGACTTGGCTGATACGGCAGATCAGACAAAGTTATGGATGTCAGCTCACCCCAAACGCGCCCTCAAGGAAGAGCCCGTTGTACATAGAGATAACCTTGGTTGTGTTCCCCCCGACCACTCGCGCCTGGGCCGCGTGCAGGCGTTTCGCCTCCCACTCCGGATGGTCGTATCCGGGGAAATCCTTTTCGCGATGGTCTCTAATGGGCGCTGGGGTTCAGTAGTTGCATCTCACCAATGTAAGGCCATACTTACACCCCGAACTCGCTCAGGAAGTAGACCTTCGGTCCGCTCCCGATGGCATGTTTCGTGACCTGTTTCATCTCGTCCCGAGGGATGTTGGCAATGTTGAGGGCGTTGACAACTACGTCGGCATCATTGAACGTCTCGGCAAGGGAACGCTCATCGGTAGGCTTCCAGGGGACCATTTTTGCCCCCTTCCTTTCCAGGTCTTGCGCCTTCAGGGAGGACGCATCCCGAGTGGGGATTTTGACGATCGGGAACGCCGAGCGGAATTCGGTCAGGAAGACCTCGCTGATGCGGTGCCCTGTCCAGCGCGTCGTGGGTCCGACAACGTCATCGCCACGCCTCATACTGTGATGTGGAGCGGACGTACCCAATTGGCCTGTACCACCGACAATGACGACTATAGGCCCGTCCGACATGGTATGGTTCAAGCGACTGCTGCAGTCGACGGTGCAATGGAAGGTGCTCAATAATATGTCACACTGAGAACTTGCTTGATCGATATCAGGTTGGGTTTTAAGTATTCGTCACAATGTTCCTAACGCCATTTGGCCCCACAGGTGAGCAATATATAGAGTTATAAATGACCTACATCCACTGTCATCGATTCATCTCTCACTCCAAAACTCCCAACCCCCCAGGTCGGCCCGCGAACCTACGCCGCACATGCAAATTCGCAGGTCGCAGCCTTTCTGAATATTAACGTTCGGAGTCCGACGAGGCTTCTCGATGCGCCCATGGAGAACATTGGCTGATGGCGCGCCGCCTGGTCGTATAGTCGATACGTTAGGTTGATCCCGATCCAGTACGGGCCCCGCTGCCGAGCTCGACTAGCAGCGTAGTTTTTACTACCGGGTGCTTTTCAGGCTGGAACGAGGCTGGACGCAGCGAGGCGTGAGTATTGGGTTGCGTTGCTCATCGTTCACTTAACTTGGCCCCGCTGCGGCGATAGCCACGGCCGCCAGCGGAGGCGGTGCCTCAGCTCGCAGCAATGCAGGGTTAAGGCCACAAGGAGGCACATAGGCAGGGGAACGAGTAAACCACAGATGGTAGCGTGGTATGGAGGGATCAAGAGCCAGGACGCTCAGACTTGCGAAGATCATGATGTTGCAATACGGCGGTGGCCTGGGACCTAGGTTTGCTGCGTACGAACGCTGAACTACAATGCATACCGAACATGGGAAGGGCGCATCGCAAGGCGGTTCCCGCGCACGTTAGAAGGGCGGCCGACATCCGATGGAGATCTGCTGGAACGCGGCGAGGTTGTCCCGGCTTGTCTGCGGCGGCGGCTGTGCTAGGTTCGTGCCGAGCATCCAGGTCAGCCTGAGCGATGGTAATGATGTTCAGGAGGCTTTGTTCGCTCTTTGGCAGGAGAAGCGACGAAACAATTCATTGTGATTATAATCGGGTCACGCAACTGACGATCAATCGAGAAGACTTGAGATTTTGTTCAGGACAGGGGATCGGCAAGCTGTGTAGTAACCGGACTGCGCGCTCATGGGTTAATTCCCGGCCGCCCCGTGTCCAAGTCCCAAGCTCGTTTCGCCGCCGCGTTTACGGCGCCCATGGGGCTGCAGGAAAGCCCTTGGGGTCCTTAGCTATGTTGGAGTATTCAGAATTATTTTCGGGGCGGATCACCGTGATTTTGCGTTGTGAGGGGCACGATGTCTCCGGGACCAGTAATGACACTGGGGAACTTGTCCGATACCATGTGCATTCCCTACTGCTCAGAGCATGGTAGTGTGGTGGGCGTATATCTAGTAAATATAATAATCGAAACTACCGACCCACATTCCGAACTAAAGCAGAGGTATAGTCTTCTCCGTCGACGTCGTGGCGCCGTGGGTCCATTGAAGTGTGCAGCGTGCTTTTTGATAGGTGGATACCTTTCGCCCTCCCCCCCCCCGCCCAGTGCCTTCGATAAGAAGCACGAAACGTCGTTCAAATTATTGGGCGAGTATTAGCAATCTCGTCGGATCCACTTCATCTGCAGCGTTAAAGCGACCATGGACTGGGGCTCCCGTGCAATTGGATCAGGGGTCTTCGGACTTCTAATGGCATTCAGACGATCCCTCCCTCAATGAAATGTAGGTACATGCCCTCGGGAGTGACCAAACGCTCAGTGTCGAGCGAGCAATCAAATCTCTTATTCAACTAACCCTGAAAGGCTCCCTCGTGAGCGTTTTTTTTATTGAACGTCCTGTGGCGGGATCAGAAATGTCTTCCACTGGATGCAGGCACATGAGTGACCCACCCTCGTCCCGTTATCATCTGGCAGCCGTTCCATGGTAAATAGGGCTCTGCATCACCACCGTGCGACAATGTTGCTTCCCCAGGAATCGCCTGGTAGCCGCCGCCCCTAGTTATCTGCTACCCGTACCCCATACTTGTGCTCTAATTCGACCGGGGAAACGCAGGTGCACCGTAACCATAGAATACCGTGACGAACATCGTGCACGTCCTAGCGAGCGTTCTCCCGCGGCATTCAGGGATTTCAACTTGAAGGTGGATCTTGAGAGCTGCCTGGATCCACGCCACGTCTCTATGCCATCGGTTCCGATGCCGGTCGGCCTCTGCTGGACCACTCGTCTTGACGACCTGGCAGAGCTCCTGGTTCCAAGTGTTTTGCCACGGGACGCGGTTGACCATCAACCAGGCTCTGCTCTATGTACGGATGAACGGATACCCATACACAGCTGCATATACGCAGTGCAGCGACCCTGGGGGGTCGCTGTATGCGATGCCGTCGGCACTCCCAGTTGTCGACTCCTCCCTGTCCGACTCCTTATCATTTCCGCCTCCGCCTCGTGTATGATTTTGTTTATAGCACGCTGGCGCTCCGGAGGTGGCGCGGGATCTTCGCTTCGAGTCCAGCGTCCCATGTCAACGTCGGCGCAGGATCCATGTGCTACGGAACGTGCGATTGGCTCTGAGTTGCGGCCATGGCGTTAGATCTTTCGTCGGAGGTCGACGCTGGGCATCAGTGGAACTTCGCCTGAAGCGTGGATAGAAGCAGGGGGATGCAGCTAGGTGGGCTCGGGGCGCACTAGAGGCGTGTCAGTGGCCTTGATTCTGAACTTGAGTGGTGCTAGTCGTGATGCATAGATAGTGGCTTGGCGGGAACACCACAACGCAACCAGGTGGTTCCCAGGCTCATGTAGCCGTCAACAGGAAACCGGAGGCAATGATATACACCTGAACCCTTCGTAAGTATCTCTACAATGTACTCCTGTCCAGGGAGCGGCAACCTCACCTCATTGACACATCATGACCGTGCACTGTACAGCCGTTGGTGGCGACACGACACGGCCCACAACAGGGAATGGCGGGGTTAGATATCTGTTGGAGGTAGTAACAGACTTGACGCCGGACGGATAAAATAGGATGGCTAGTACCAGTCGAGGGTCGTCAACTCAACGGCATACAGAGTGGAATTATTGCTTTGCACCCTGGAGAGAACGTCAGCCTGCGACGGGATTACCCTTATGGCCAGCTCAACGTTGACGTTATGCCCGGGTGGTACAACCGCCCTCCCGCCTCGGCGAAAAAGGGCCCAACAATCTCGTGCACGCCCGCACATGTCGCTTAGAAAGAATATATAATAAAACGGGAGTACAGCACAATCACTCGGCTTTCGCGCCCTTGTTCTTCTTCGGCTCACGGTCGTCGCCAGCCAGCCAGAGCGTGACGAAGAGGAGGAACGCGGCGCTCGTGCTGAACGCGCCCGCGTAGTACGGCCATGCGGCGCTCAGGAAGCGCGGGTACTCATCGTGCCGCGGCGGCACGACTGGCACGACCGTCGTGCTCGTCAGGTATGTCCAGCTGCAGTCAATGATGCCCGTTAGCATTTGCAACGGGAAAAGGCAGAGGATGTAAGGGGGGAGAATGCAAGGCCGAGACGCACCCTTTGCGCTTGTAGTCGACATTGAATTTGAAGACGCCATGCCTGTCGGGGACGCGGAACGTCACAGCGTACATGCCGGGCTCATTCTCCACGGGTGGAAGCGCGGTACGGATGTGTGGGTCGAGCATGGTGAACTCGAGCTGCATGTCTTCGATGTCGGAGTACGCTCGCCACCAGCCGATCTCAGGGTCGTACTTGGAGATGAACGCGGTGAACGTCTGCAGAGGGTGTTCCGGTCAAACAAGGTGTATATGCAGACTGTCGCGCGTGGAAGGACATACCACGTTGTCGTTGATGGTGTACGTCTCGCCGGGGAGCTCCTCGTTGACGCGGTTGTGTTCGACGGAGTCTATGCGGAGGACATTGGTCTCCTGGAACGTCCATGCCGCAACATCCTCCGCGAATCGCCTGTTGCCCGACTTGACACCCCTTCATACGTCCGCAATTAGCCACGGTTCGCCGGAGCACTACAGTAACGCTTACTTGGAGATCTCCTTGTTGATGTACTCGTCGCTGAACATCTCGACGCCTCCAACCCAAGTCGCGCGCGCGTTGCTCAGAGCCTGGAATCCCGTGACGAGGCTCAGCGAGCTCCCAGCCCAAAGACCCTCGCCGCTCTTGTCGGCAGCCTCTACAAGCGCATCCGCACCGCTATCGCTGTCCGCATCTGATGCAAATGCCTGTGGCGGCGCCTTCAGGAAGGGAATGAGCATGGGGTTGTTGCCGAGCGATTGAGGGACGCCAGAGAACCAGACGGGGGCAAGGTTATCCGAGATGACATCGTGCGCTTGGGGTGGCTGAACGGGGACAAGCGTCGCGGGCGTGTCACGCTTAGGGAAGTGGGAGATGAGGGGAGTGCCAGGCGGCGGGAGGATGAGGGAGAACTCGGAGGCGAGCGAGGTGAGAGGAGTCTGTTTTGGCGACAGAGCAAGGATGAGGTTGGTATTTTTGGAGAGGAGGGAGACCAGGGACTGGGGAGTGACATCCGCCGCGAAGGCTGCGGGAAAGGGATATATTTACATGCATAGTGGGAGTTAAGAGGATGGGGACGCACTCTTGGTCTCGGGAGAGAAGACTACGACGTGAGCAAACTGGGCAACATCGTCCTTTATGATCTCCGGGGTCGTGTCTTTGGGTGATCGGAAGGTCAGCTTGTAACCCTTTTCTGCAGGGTGGGACACGATACGTTAGCCACATTCCTCACGAGACTAAGTTTCACGCACTCTCTAAGTCACCGAAGAAGATGGAGAAGTTCTCTCTCTTGAGCGAGGGGTCGAGGAGGACGAGAACAGAATCTCCAGTGCTTGACCGAGCCAGCACGAAGCTGGTCAGTGCAAGGAGAGGAAACAGCAGAGTCCGGGGAAAGCGCATGCTTTGCGGTCCCTATGCAAAATGTGAATAGCTCGTTCGTTGCGCGAGTTGAGGTCGCATTCACTGCGAACGTCCCGACCTCAGCACCGCTGGAAGGGAAAAGAGAGTGTCAGACGAAGAGGGAGGAGAGGGAGGTGTGCGTGTGCCAAGCCAGGCGCGAACGCTGCGCATCTGCGACACGTAGAGCTAGTCACGTGGGAGATCGGGCGCTCGAGCGCTTCTGGCTGCAGTGCTTCCCCTGCGGCATGGTCGCACAGTCTGTCTATACCTCCCCTTCTTTCCAACAATTGCAGTTGCAGTTCCCAGAAATCTCGATATATGCGCACCAGAACAATCTGTGGTCTCTAGAAATTAATAGCATAGGGCGTTTTCACCAATTTATTCGAGGGTGTCGCCGGGATAACACAGTTCAGTATGTTCAATTCTCTCCGGCGAGTCCATCATTCAATTCTGTCTCTCAGACTTCTGCGCCGTCTTTTCCAGGGCATCGAACGTGTCAGTGCAATGTAGCACATACATTACGCGAGAACAACAAAAATTCATTCAAAAAGCCCATAAGTCCGTGAAAGCCCGTGATCCAACGTTCCGAGAATCCGTTCGTCAAACATCAAGTCATTTTCAGGTGGCAACGAAGCTACTTGGAATTTCGTTAATGCTCTCATTTCTGGGGGCAGGAATAATCGGAACCTGAAAAGACCCACCTCACAGACCGCAGCTCGAAGCAGACACCTGCTTCACCGACGCGTTGATCCTGCCGAGCGACTTCGCCTGGCCAGTGTTCATCGCCTTCAATGCGATGTTGAAGCCCGACGCGGCGTGGTCGATCGCGAGCACGTTGATGCTCTTCCCGTTGTACGTCAGTTGCCAGCACGTCCCGCACTGCGCCGAGTTCCATCCCGCGATCGCCGCCGCGCCGCCGATGTTGGGGAAGTGCGGCAGGGAGCTGAACGTGTTGAAACCCTTGGTAAGCAGCGCGTTAGAGCCGTCGGAGCACGCGACGTTCGAGAGGCTCGTGCCCGAGCCGTCGTATGTCTCGTCGTAGGAGACCGTCATCGACATGCCTCAACCCTCGCAATGGCACCCGCGACCCACAGTGCGAAAGCGAGTGACTTTTTACTCCCTGCGGGGTAAGGCGCGTTGTTGTCTGGAGATCACTCGTCCACTACTTAGTGTATAGGACTCCACGCGACGCGGAAGGCATGAACATGGTCACGGGTCTTGCAGGCGAGGGGGAAGAAAGAAGGCGGTAACGGGGTTCGGACGGAGGCGGCGATGGATATGAAAATGATTGGAATGACGTTTGCATAGACATGCGTGGACACGAGTGGACAGGATACCAAGGACGAATGGTGGGCGATCGTAGTGGATAGGCGACCAGCGATGCAGGATTGCACCAAAGGATGGCCGTGCCGTGTGCGGGCGTGCTCTCGAGGGGGAGGAATGCGAGTACCCTGGGCCACCGGATACCAGTGGATGGCAAACCAGTGCAACTTTGCAAGTGTTCATGATGCTGCAGTAGAGGGTTGAGGGACGTCGGAGATATGAGGCGAAAGAGCGTCCTAATGTGCAAATGTGAGCAGGACATCATCCCCGAGCACTTCAGAATTGACTTGACCTTGGAAAAGCCTAAGCTCATATCAGCATCGACATCGGGCTCAATTGCAAGTTTGGGGATGGCGTCGGCGATGCGGGTTGCTCTTCGGCAGCCCATTCGTCGGTATGACTTCGTGCTGTTCAAAATGTAAATCAGTTGGCGAGAAAAATCACTACTGGAGGTACACTTGCGCGGATTGAGGGACCAACCGAGCCGCCCCAAATGTAACCATGTCGGGAAACAAGCTTCCAGACCATCCCACCACCACTTGATCTGGGCTTCCCAGTCACGTATGGAAACAGTTAAGCGATATTCCACGCGATGGTCGGTCCTGGGGTCGCCTTCGGAGTTTTTCTCTTCCATTGTCTGAAGCCATTCCTCGGCAATTGTACCGACACTGCGCAAAACATCTGCAAAACCCTGGCGGGTAAACTGGTCTTCACGAAGAGGACAGAATATCAGGTTTGGTTCTGAGTGTTGTGGTGTCCATGATGTCAACAGCTCTTTGACCAACCCGGAATGCGTGTCTACCGAGAACTTTGGTGCAAAGAGGAGGTTAAAGGTTTTAAGGTTAGTACATGAACCCAAGTTGATTCCTCCGGCTGTAAGCATGGCAATGTTGGACGATCACAATAGACTAATATTTGGGAAGAATAGTGCAACACGTACTCTGGGCAGGTTCCTCAGGACCATACAACAGAGGAATTGTCAGTTCCAACTGTGTCAGGTGAGGTCCGCGTGACCATATCAGTCTTTGTGTCCCGTACATGTCGATGTTGTAAAGCTGAAAACACAATCACCATTATGCTAGAATGGATCATCACAACAGCGACACGCACCTGTAACTCTCGAAGCTTTGGCGCAAAAAGAGGATGGGTCTGTCTCCCAGCCGCCCAGTCTGGCTGCCTTGTGAAATCGGCGCCAGGGTGAGCACCGCCAGGGGTTATCCAGCCCACGGAAAAGCAAGCGAGTTCCTCCAGGTTCGGGAGGCCGTGGAGCATGCGTGCAAATTCGGTGAAGGAACCGAATGTGATCTCTTGCAGCACCAGCTCTGACACAGCCGTGAAGGAGGAAAGAAACGTTGAGAAGCGGGAATGGAGGGGGATGTACGGGAGGGACCTCGCTTTCGGGGGGTCTGGTGTCCTAGGGATCCATGTCTCATAAGCGTTAGGGAGGTGCGCTACATCTACGCGCTCGAGGTTGGGCAGCTTTCCTGCGAAAACAACAGGGAAAAGTGCGAAAATGCTTGTTGTGTAGTGGAGGTGGTATCCGGTCATTTCGATGTGGTACACGTAGTCGCGGAGGTGTTGTGCAGTGTCAAGGATTGTGGAGAGCCGACGGAAGGAGTTGCTGGTGGAAAGCTGAACCAAGTAGAAAAGCCTGCGCTGGGAGCGAACGCGCCAATTGCGGCAGACTAGAGCGCAGCTACGGAGGATGGCAACATTGGCGACTGTGCTGCGAGTACTGTCCGGGTCATACAACATATCAATTATGTTTTCGCAGACTTCGGTTGGGATATGCAGGACTGGTAGTCCGGAGCAGTCAACCTCGACATCGAGAGTGGATCCTTGGTCCATGGAGCCTGGAGGTGAAAGATGTTTCACGGGAACAAGATGAGAGATCAAGGGTGAGGAACAAGACGAGAAGTCAAGGGTGAGGAACAAGATGAGAGGTCAAGGGTGAGCGGAGGAGAGAGGGCGAGGGGATAGCAGACGACAACCTCGCAACCTCGCGCTCGAGGCATGATCGTTATCGCCCACCGATCTGACGCACGAGGTTGGTTGTGCAGAACCCTAGGTCCTTCAGCTTCCTTTATTCCCTTCGGAGACATGGTTTTCACGAATACGGTGCGGGCCCATATGAAACCCATGTAGGCGCAGCATTCCTCAGAAGCCATGAAAGCCACCACACCTTTACACTGCGTCCACATACAGGATCTAATTTCATTCTGCAGATGGCGACAACTTACAGGGACACCTTGTCCAGCATTTGGCCGTATCTTGCAACACACTCCCACCCGACACAGCCCGAGAAGTTCACAAACGTCCATATGGATCCTGCCCGGATGGGGGAGTCGGAGAAGTTCCGCATACACAGCTCTATCGACCTGTCACCCACATGGGCGCCAGCAGTGCCCCATCGAACTTGAAGCTCGCCCGCATACTTCGGATGAGTGTAGACATGACGTCTCGTGCACGCCGTCAAATCCTGAGTACAATTGGAATAGCAGAACCGGTCCGATGCTTCGCATACCTTCACATTGATAGAATGATACCATTCAGGCTAATCGTCGTCATTCCGTACGCCGTACCGTCAAGCACTGTGGGTCTTGACCCCAGCTGGTTGCATGGGGGCATCATCAGGTTGTATCGTCATGAACAAGCTGTAAACGATCACATACGTGCCCTGAATAGCTGACAAACTGCAACGGTGTGCAAGGGCAGACGGATCGCCCTCAACCCCCATGGTCCTCGCGCCGCATCCATCTGGAAGCAAACGCCGCCCAAAGATCATCCCTGCCCGCATGCCCATCTTCGGCGCACCGGCCGCAGCGTCAGCGATGAGCTCATCCGCGTTCGCATTCGGCGTCGCAGGCGGATAGGAAACATCTTCAGTCCGCCTAATCTCATTCATCCACCGCTCCCTTCCCCCGCCGGTGAAGCGTGACTCAACTCCGTGGCCCCGTGCTCCATGTGTGCGCATTTCCCGAGTATCCTGCCACACGTCACGAAGCACAGGCGTATCACAATGCGCACCCTTCCCGTTGAAAAAGAAGACTCACCTAACGCTCCCAGGAAGCCGCCGGTATCCCGCTCGCTTGCCGCCATCTTTGGGGAACGTCGTCGCGCGACTGTCGGCACAATCGACCATGGTTGTATCCGCCTGCTATCCCCTCCCTCAGCCTCGGTACAGGCGTCGCGAACCAACGTGCGCGCGCACTTGGGGTGCGCTTGAGGACGCCGAGGACGGGGCATCGAGGACATACATGCACTGGCCACTGATCGATGGGTTGGTCAAATCATCAGTCCTATCTCCATCCCCACAAGCATGGAGAGGTACTCACAAGCTCAGGAGCACCGCGACAGCAGCAACGGGGATGCACGCGGATGGGAGCTCCCGAGGATCGTAGGTCAGCGCGGCGCCATAGGCCGATGCCGAGTCTCCACACATCGACTCTCGGGGAGACTGACTCGTGAGCTCGAGGACGTGAGATTGGGTGGTTGTTTACGATTGGACTGGGGATGGGATGGGAGAAAGGAGGGGCGCGGTACTGCAGAAACCGATCTGCGAGACGGTAGCGTGAACTCGCGCGCACTGATAGATGATAGGGGGAGAGGTGGAGAAAGCTCACCGGTACCTCACCCTGCCACGAGCTTCAAGGTGATGGAGAGAAACTGCAAGAAGCGTTCACACTCGCCGTTCGCCTTTGGAAACACGGATGCCGGAATGACCCAGTTCTTGAGGGCCGAGTCTAAAATTCAGGCGTTCTGCAACGAGCGCACTGTCAGCGTAAGTTCTCCAAGACTGCAATTGAGGACGTACCACTTGAGTACTATGACTCTGTTTGTCTTGAGGGATTAACATAAACATATGTACTCCGAGATCGCAGCGACTTCAGGTAGGTTTAGAGCCGGTCGGTCTGGGCGGGAGGCAGAGGCGAGAACGCGCAGAGGTTAAGTATAGCAGGCGAAGCTCGAGCTCATAGGTGTACTATACTCGCGAACCATCATAGCTAAGTGCCGGATGTAGGGAAGAAAGGATAGTATCGTTCAGTGTGATGGCTACGTGCTCGCGCGAGGTGCGCGATCAAGTGAGTGTGCGAAGTTCCCACGCACAGCCCTTCGCGCGACGAGCTGCTGTCGATGGCGCATGCTGCCAGTTCCGTCCTCCGGAGCGACATCGATATCCCAGTGTGCTCATACTCTGCTTTTGCGCCCACCCTCGAGCCCATCTCGCTCCCTGGGTCGCCGTCATATCCAAACCTCTACATCTCGTGCTGGCAGTGTAAGCCATGGCTGAACGCTCCTCTGCCGTGGCCCAGCATGGACTTGCCCTCCCGTTCGATGTCTGGCAGCTCGTCATGGACGCGCTCTTCGATGGCTCTTCTCCGGAGGATCATTGTTATCGCAACCAGCATACATACCATAACTGGTCGCTCGTATGTCACGCTTGGCGCATACACGCACAGAGTCTCCTCTTCCGCATCGTCGAACTCACCAGCCCCGAGTCCCTTCGCAAATTCTCCACGCTTCTAGACTTCGCGCCCCACCTCGCACCGTACGTTAGGTCGCTCAGGGTGTACAGCAGGCACCTCTTCACTCCGCACAACGTCCTCTCTGTGCTCCCGGATGAGATCAACGCGAAGCTGCCCAACCTGCGTGCTCTCGCCGTTACGCGCATCTCGAACGTCGAGTCGTGGCACCCGCTCTCCTCCCAACCCGTCTCCCCAGCGGAGCTTCAGTATGTGCCTCTTTCGCAGGACTTCCCGAGCAGACTCGTGCCCCTCTCTCATGTCACGACCCTCAAACTGTATTTCGTAAGTTGTCCCTGCTTCTGCGAGCTGGCGCGGATCGTGCGCGCATTCCACAGCCTCCGTGTCCTCGCGATCATCGAAGTCCACTGGAGGTTCTTCGATCCCCCTCCCTTCATGCTCAAGGCGGTGACAGATGGCAAGCCAGATGGGTTATTGCCGAAGATCGAGGACCTCACGGTAAGTTCATCGCGCACAGAGCCCGTCATTGCCCCCGAGTTCACACATACCCTTCATTATATGCACACCCGTAGCTATCGTGGCTCGACGAACATGGCTTCGAGCACATTCTCACTGTCCTCGGGTCCTCCAGCGCGAGCTCGCTCAAGCACCTCTATGTCGACTGCCCGCCCTCGCCTCGCGCAGACGAGCGACCGAGCCAACCCCTCGACGTCGACCTCTCACACTGCACGGCCCTGCACGACCTCTGGATTTCGATCCCGCATCCCCTCAGCGCATGCCCGGACGTAGCAGACACATTCGCCTCTCTCCTCGCGTCCTGGAGACCCTCCCGTGCGGAGGGAGGTCGACCGAGGACACCGACCCTGACCATCACGCCAACGTTCGAGTCGGACTTCACCCGCGAGCAATTCGTCGACATCCTCCGCGTGCTCGGACCCATCGCCGAGCGCACGCTGCTCGACCGCAAGGACAGTCCGGAAGTATGTATATGCGTGATCGACCGCGTGGAGAAGCAGGAGTGGTGGGCGGAGACGGTCGCGCGGCAGTGTTTTCCGCGCATGTATGCGCGCGGGCGTGTGCGGGCTGCGTTTTGGAAGCGTGAGTCCAGTTTTTGGTCATGGGGCACGGGCGCGACACCTTCACAGCGTTGTTTTTCATCTTGACTTTGTGGCGTTTGCCGGTTCTGACTGGACTTGTGTTCGGATAGGGTATTGGGACGACTGTACGTGGTCAGACGATCGAGAAGCAGGGACGGAGCCAGTCGAAAGCCCGCCTGCGAACGCAGGCGCGGGTACGGATACCGACACGGATACGGGTATGGATATAGCGATACCTCCGGCGGCCGCTGACGTCCTTCTCGCTGTACCCGGGCTGCTGACTGCGGATCTGGACATGGACGTCGCCGCTCCCGCACCCGTGGAAGACACGCCCGCGGGGCAACCTGGTGGAGGCGATTCGTACGTGCCAGCGCCGACTCCTTCTGCACAAACTGCACATAAATCGACATCATCGGTGTCCGGGCCCCCGCGCGAGCTTCGTCAGTTCTCAAGGTGAGTATGCGCGTACAGCTTGCGTGGATCCTTGGTGGACGGCGGCTGACGGGCATTTCGTGAATCTTGAACAGAACCTTCCTGCGTTTGCGCTGTCGAAAGCGACGAAGCTCGTGCGCGCGCTCGTGGGTCGGAGCGGATGAGGATCATAAGGCGGGCCTTCATGGTCTACCAATGCGATGGGACATCGTTACCGCGAGGGGTCGTCCCCCGCGGTGTCAGTCATATGGTGTGTTACACTTACGCTTGGGACGTGTATTTGGGACGATGTAGCACTTGCGCTATCTAGTAGTCGTTGACCCTCGTATTCCTAGCGCCTGGTGGTGAATCGCTGCCGCCGACCGAGGAAAGAGAGTAGTTGTGTTGAGGTAAGCGACAGTTGGAACGGGCTAGAGGACCTCATAGCAAGTACTTCTTATTCTCACCCGCCCTCCGTGTCTGCTCCGACTCACGACACTATCAGCTGACGTGGGTTGACGCACGCGCCCCGAGCCCATCCTCACCATCGGGCCCTCCGGCGTGGGCTCGCTCCAGCGCCTCTATGTGGGCTGCCCGTCCTGGCGTCGCGCCCTCCACGACCTCTGGATCTCCATCCCGCACGCGCTCGGCGCGTTCCCAGGCGTTGCATCGATCACCGCACGTTCGGGTCGGATTACGTGCGCGAGCAATTCGTCTACATCCTCCACGCGGAGAAGCATGGGTATTTGGGTGGAGACGGAGTGCCTTCCGCATAATGTGCGCAGGGGCGTGCGGACTAATCCTGTATTCTAGAAGAGTGAGTTGCTAGGTTGCATGCGCGGGGCGTCCTGGACGTTCTCTCCTCGTTCTTCGTATCTTCATATCACCACAGTCGTTCTGATGGATCTCATGGTCGGACAGGATGCTGGGACGCCTACGCTTGATGAGGAGATACTAATAGGTCGGACGGGATGATGGTGAGCCCTCCTGCAGACACAAACGCGGAGGGCCCGGTCCGGCCGACCATCATCGTTCCCGCTACACCTCAAACCCCCGATGTATTGCGGTTGGTCCCAAGGAGAACACGGATGCACCCGTCGCCATCTACGCATCCTCGCCACTACTCGTTGCGGGGGCGCAGACCGCTGCGGGCTCGGCAGATGGATCGTCAGTATCTAAACCGCCCCACGAGGCGAGCCGGTTGCTCAAAGTATGTTCATCTCGCCAGTGGCTGTTCATGTATTCGAGGCTGTGGGGAGTTCTTGATGGCCGTTCGTGTAATTCTCCGTCTTCCAGGTTCCAGGTTCAGCTACTGCCAAGGTCTTGTTCCCGGAGGAATCGCGAAAGCTGTGCGCACTCTGATGCGTCAAGCTGGATGGACGTGGCAACAATGAGAGCCCCGGGTAGACTTGTGCTGCCCGTGGACGCAGTGGAGCCCAGTCTGCACGGCTTCGACACTGAGAGTGCGGTCCACTCGTTTCCTGTACAAATGCTACCTCGGTCTGACGCATCGTGCATGCAGTTGGACGTGCGTCACTCTCTGGTAGCCAACGGCAAGGGCTAGCGATCGCGCACACGCTGCTGAACAAGCCGGCGATCCTGGCGCTGGACGATGCGACGAGCTCGCTGGACGCGACGTCGAAGCGCCGCGTGAACGACACGATTGACAAGGTCCTGCGGTCGAGGCAGACAACGTGCCTCGTCGTCCGTCGCTTCCGTCGCGCCGAGGGCAGAGGGGATGAGGAGAGCGAGGGCGGTGAGGGCGATGGCCTTGAACTGCATAGTGGTCGTGAAGGTGAGTTCGCGACGAGAACTGAGAGCTGGGAGTGGGCTGGGGAGCGAGGCTGATGATGCGCTGCTGAGGTCTGCTTGGTGCATTGAAGCCTGTCTTTAATGCATCCTCGACCGGCGGCCGTTCTCGTCCATGTCCGACGTCGAGGGCCTCTCCACCGAGGTTTTCGCCTCGTGAAGCAGTTCCTGACGGCGGGCGAGACGTTAGAGCTGACGGTTAAAGCATATTCTATAGGGCGCGTTGGTCATCCGATGCTCTCGAGAATGCCTAGATGGACTTCATGACGGCACACACCTTTGCTGGATATTGCGTTGAGGTTCCGCCTAAACCAATCGTTCCAGCTGCTCGCACAATGGACATATTCCTCCGTGCAGCACATATACTTGAACGGAGGCTGGGAACATTCTTCTGTGTCCACGGCCACGAGCTACCTATTGCCAAGCCGTGATAGAACGCACGGAAGTTTACAGACCGGGGCCTGGTGAAGGTCCTCTGAAACGCGATTGGTCACAGAGTCTACACAACCCGGGTCCAAGTCCGAGGAGGATCCGGGAATCGGTTCGTCGTGTTCCGGCGTTCCACAAATCGTGACCTGACGGGCACAAGTCTGTGACTTGGCGCGTTTGTAGTGGGCATGCGTTGTGCGTGAGCAATCACCAGACACTCTGGGCAGTATTTCAGCGGCGTTCGACTTACAATAGAGCACTGGGATGCCATCGGGAACCCCCCCCTCTCCTCACACCGTTGCGATCATTCGATGTCTGGAGTCGGCCAGGCTGAGAGCGGATGCAATGGAGGTAAGCCTTATGTACGTCAGAAATAACTGCCATACTTATCGAGCTACATCGATGGTGTAGTTCATGACTGGGACGGCGCCGTGTCCGAGCACGACTCGGAGTTAGTGGCCGCCAGCACCATCCTAAAGCCTGAGCCTGAGGCTGCGACGAATGCCAGGAGGATGTAGCTGCAGTCATGACAAGCTGTACTCCCTCGCCATCAGTCGATTCAACCTCCTGCACGAGCGTAGAATGTGACGTCTTATTTCAATGTCTCTGGCAGAATCTGACGCCATATCGCATATCAGTAGGTTCACCGCGTAGTCAGTTCAATCTTATCAGTTCTCACCGCAAGGTTGCCTGACCGAGTCCCTCGGGCATGCTTCGGGCATCAAATTCATTCCTTCGGATAAGCTAACAACCAGACATGCAACATACCCTCCAGAGACATAGGTAGTCAGGTGAAGATAGACTATCAAATGCCCTGTACCCAATGTGCGTGCGATGTCGGTGTGGCTGCCGTATGGTGTCTGACGAAATTATTCCGTTTAGTCAGCGTTTAGTAACATTCCTCTCAAGCACCGCCACCGTAAGGTAGATGGTTGGTCAGCGCTTCAACAACACAGTCTGTAGGCTGACAATACTGTATGAAGAGACAGCGACATGGAAACAGTCGTGCATCAATAACGTCGAGGTCCACGGCTGCATTGCCCAGGACGAAGGTAAGGAGAGTCGACGTTTGAGCTGACTGAAGTCTAGACGCATGGATGCAGCACTCCTAACTGCAAGTCGTGATGTCACCGTTCTGACGTAGTTTGACTGGGAAGTGTCAACATCCTCAACCTTAGTGCGTAGTATATATCGAGACGATCGTTGCCGACCCATTAATGTCCCCACCAACATCCAACACCCTCCGATCCAGCACATCTACTGCATCTAAAACAAAATGTCTCTTCCTAGCGTCACGATCATCGGTGGAACTGGCTTGCTCGGTGAGTTTAGAACGTATTCACGGGAAGGGCTTTGTTGACCCTTGCCGCGACGAAAACCCTAACAGGCCAGCACATCAGCAATGCGTTTGTGACCGACTTCCGCCCCTCCTTCTCTCGCGTCCGCATCCTCACCCGCGACCCGGCCTCCGCGAAGTCCCAGGAGCTCGCGTCTAAAGGCGCCGAGCTCGTGAAGCTCGGCGACGACAAGGCCTTCGACGAGGCGTTCGCAGGCACCGACGTCATCGTGAACGCGCTCCCGGGCTCGGCCCCTGAGGCGACGCAACACGCCATCCTGCAAGCTGCCGCCAGAAGCAACGCGAAGGTGTACTTCCTGGGAGAGTTCGGGTCGTGAGTATTCCATGGTGCGTGGGCGTGACGATCGGAACTGACTTTAATTGCGTCCGGTGGGGGGGCAGCGACCACCGAATCAACGATTTCCCGGGCTACGAGTCCCCTGAGTGGCTGGCGAAGCAGAAGCTCGCGAAGGAAGCGCGGAGCTCATTCAAAGGCAAGGTCATCGCGCTCTACACGTCGCTGTTCTTCGAAGTCGGCTTTGTGAACCCCATCCGTACGTCGCCTCCCAGTCATCGCTCGTTGTCACCGCGACCGCCCCTGACCTCTGCATCGCATCCTCGCAGTGGGCATCGACGTTAAGAACAACGCGTTCACGGCGTACGGCTCTCCCGCTCAGCGCATCTCGTGGACCTCGTTGGGGGACGTAGGACGCTCTGTCGCAAGACTTGCAATCCTCGCTACTAACGAGCCGACGGCGGCGTCCATCCCCGACCACGTTCGCGTGGCGGGTTCCACTGTCTCGTTTGAGGACGTCCGCGATACCGTCGCGCGTGTCAAGGGCGTCGCTCCCGCGCAGATCAAGACCGAGGACCTGGCTGCGAAGAAGGAGGCGCTGAAGACGCCCGGCGTGAGCTTCCTGGAGTATCTGCGGTGAGTAAATCCGTTTCGCCCGCATGGCGGTGGCGGGCCAGGCTCATGTGAATGGGGATTTTAGGGTGGTGATGGGCGAGGGCAAGGCCGACTTCGGGGAGGAGAACAACAACGAGCTGGTGAACCCCGGCGGAAAGTTCTGGAAGTGGAGGTCGTTGGAGGACGTCGTCCGGGCCCAGTGAGGGTTCTGAAGGTTGATTGACGGGACAGTTGACACGATACAAGCCTCGTGAGACAGCGAGAGTCCGAGAATGTATCTGCGACGATAATGAGACTCCTAAAACGCACCTGGCAAGCTTCGAGCCGCTTTCCGACCTTTTGACTTGACGCGCGAAGCCCGACGGCGAGGCGGATTTTACTCCGCGGAAGGATCGACGAGCACCAGACTGATTGAGTAGATTGAATAAACAGACGGAGCAGTGGCGATTGGAGGGTTGTCGGGCGTGGGTACGGTGGCGGACGGTTTCAAGACGAGTTCTGGCTTCGGCTGTATACGCGGCGTCAGACCATTTGGCGGGCGCTTCTGTCCCCACATTCGAGCTAAGTCCGCCAAAGTCTCTTCATTTATATCGCAAATCCATGCCACTTCGACGACGTCCGTCCCCACGTCCTCCATACGCCCAGTCCCTCACTCACCCTCGTCGCCGTCCACATCGGCGGTGACGCTGTCGACATGTCTGGCTCCTGCGAAAACTACGGGACACCGAACGGCACCGCCTGCGCCTGCCCGCCCGGTTTCGGCGGCTCGACGTGCTCCCAACCTGCCTGCGGTGGAACCATCTTTCAAGGCTCGGGACGCTCCGTGGCCAATGGATCTCCATTCGCGAACTTGACATCCTCAAGTTGTTCGTGCGAGGACGGCTGGACGGGCACAGGATGCAATGTTTGTCAAACAGCGAAAGCTTGCCAGTCGGGGTTTGCAAGCGTTCGCGGCTCGGCGGGTTCGTTAACGGGGGCCGACACGGGGCAGAACAACACTATCGTCTGCAATGCAGCTCCTAGGGTGTATGCGGCGGGAGAGATGAGTTGCGCTGTACAGGTGAGTGTGATGTCCTCGGTTGATCTTCCGTTGCATCCGGCAAGAAGGTGTCTTGTCGCTATCACCGGAGTCCCCTTATGCATATACTAAGGATTGTGTCTTTGTTTGACACTTTCCTGTCTATCATGTGGTCCGATCGCCGTGTTCCTTGACCAGAATTCGCGCGAAGCTTTCATTCACAGGTTGAACCTTGTCATGAGTTGTATACGAGCGACGAAGAATCACATGAGTGCAAGGTATCTCAGTGCAGCGTACTCCGTTCAATTTATACATACAGCTGAGAACTCACGACTTTTCTGCCCGTTGCGAACCCCAACTTCGGCGCTGACTAGAGACTCCATTCTTTGACAGAATCCTACGCTTCAATCTATCTTCCCCGGCTCATCTACACTCACCATCCTCCGAAATTTGAATGCCTCCTTCACGCCCCTTCCCAACACTACCGCTTTCGGTTCTAGCGGCTCTGTGTATGCGCAACTATTCTACGACGGTGTAGAACAATTCTACTGTGCCGCCGACTCGTGTGTGCAAGATCTCGGCTCTGGCGACGGCAGCGCGAACTGGAACTGTGAGGACCTCAAGTGCACGTGCCGCGCGAACACGACGTTCTGCGGGGCGAACAAGGCCATGGACCTCACCGGCATCATCAACACGCTCACCGGCACGCTCGGCATCTCCTGCGATGCGCCTTCTGCCCAGAACAACACGGCGACTTGCGCATTCAAGCAGGACACTATCCAGCAGGTGTTCGGCTCAGCCGGGCTTACGCTCAGCGGCTGCGCATTCGGAGAGTGTATTGCCCAGAACGTCATCGACACCCTCTCCGGCAACGCGACCAGCACGAACGGCACGAACGGAGGGGGATCCTCCCTCAGCGGTGGCGTCATTGCTGGCCTTGCCGTCGTCGGCGGCCTCATTGGGCTTGCCTTGCTCTTCTTGGTTCTTGGTTGGCTCTCGCAACGTCGAGCACGCAAGGGCGGCGCGAGTGGCATGCGGCCTACCGGCGGCGTCACCGTGGAATGGGCAGATATAAGCTACTTCGTGCCCCAGCCGACATCGGGCTTCTCGCTGCGTCACCGGCGTGGCGGCGGCCTAGACAATCAGAAGGTTGTCCTCGACAACGTCAGCGGACGCGTCGTCCCAGGAGAGATGATGGCCATTCTCGGCCCCAGCGGCGCAGGGAAGACGACGCTCATCGAAATCCTCGCGCAGAAGCACAAGTCCGGCGCGGTCCTCGGCAGTGTCTCCTACCCCGGGACTGGCAGCGGCCGTCCTCGCATCGGCTTCGTGCCGCAACAGGACGTGCTTCCCCCAATGCTCACCGTGCACGAGGCGCTGCTCTTCGCCGCGCGCCTGCGGCTGCCGGAAGGCGTGCCGGACTCAGAGAAGCAAGCGCGCGTCGACGACATCCTGGGCCGCCTGGGGATCGCGCACCTCCGCAACGTCCGCATCGGCGATGGCGAGAAGCGCGGTATCAGTGGAGGTGAGATGCGCCGGGTCAGTATCGGGCTCGAGCTCGTCGCGCGGCCAGATGTTCTGCTACTCGACGAGCCGACGTCGGGCCTGGACTCCGTGTCCGCCTCGAAGGTCGCCAAGGTGCTCCACGCGCTCGCGCACGACCCCGAGAACCCCACTGCCGTCGTCGCGTCCATCCACCAGCCTAGGCAAGTCTCCACTTCGCGAAATCAGACACAGAACTCATTTTTAACGCTTGTGTTGCAGCTCGCACCTGTACCACTCGTTCGACCAGATCCTGCTCCTGTCACATGGCCGTGCGCTCTACTCGGGTCCGGGCGGCTCTGCGCCCGCACAGTACTTCTCTTCGCGAGGGATAGCGTACAAGGAGGGATACAACGTGGCGGACTACCTTCTCGACATCGCGAGCGATCCGCCCGTTGGGTTCTTCCCGCTGTCGAATGGTACGATCCAGAGCGAGCTCAAGGCCGGCTCGTCGTCCGACGAGGTCGAAAAGGGCTTAGCGGGAAGCCCGGCGAACTGCAATGCGTCGGCGGCCAAGCAGAAGACGGGACGGGGCTCGCTGTTCGGCAGCACAACGTACGCGGCGACGTTCTTGACGCAACTCCAGGTCCTTTCGGGCAGGGAATGGAAGATCCTTCGGAGGGACAAGACCCTTTTCTTTTTGCATGTCGGTGTTGCGTCTGTCTTGGGCGTATTCTGCGGTAGGTGCTTCGGCTTGTCGGCAAAGGATTGGTCTGACTTCGGCATACAGGGGGTCTGTACTTCCACACTGGCATCACCATCGCTGGCTTCCAGTCACGAGTTGGATGCCTTTTCTTTTTGGTCGGTCCTTTTCACCAGTGTTATTCGCTCGGTTGACTGTACTTACACCATCTATCGAATTTTAGGGTGCGCTGATTGCGTTCTCGTCACTCAGCGCACTGTACAACGTTGTGGAGATCCGCCCACTGTTCCTCCGGGAACGATCAGCGGCGTATTACAGGTTAGCCTCACCCTTGTCCCATGTACATCCCGTACTGATGGTTCCTTTACAGTCCGACCGCGTGGTTATTGTCCCGGTTTATTTTCGATGTCATCCCTCTCCGTATCATACCCACCATTATTGTATCCACTATGTGCGTAGCGTTCGTTTCCTATTGATGGTCGCCGCTGATCGTTTTGCAGCACCTACTGGATGGCCGGCCTCGCGCACGATGCGGCACACTTCTTCAAGTTCCTCTTTATTCTAGTTTTGTACACACTCGCCATGACCCTCTTCGTACGTGCATTCACCCGAGCAACGTGACCTCAATGCTGAAATCAAATTACCCACAGAACTTCCTCCTCGCTTGCCTGTTCCGCAACGGCGGCATCGCCATCCTTATCTCCGCCTTGACGGCCCTCTACCAGATGACATATGCGGGCTTCTTCGTGCATCTTAACGATATTCCTCCGGTGTTGCGCTGGTTGCAGTGGCTTTGCCCCCTGAAGTACTCCTTGGAGGCGCTCTCTGTCAACGAAGTCGGCTCGGGCCTCATGATAGAAGACACACTCGAAGGCGTGCCTGTCAATGTCTCAGCGGCGCTCATTATGCAGACGGTGAGTGCCCGCCTTTCGCCAGGCCAGTGACATGTCGGTCAGGGCTGATTCAGGTTGCTTGTGCAGCTGTTTGGATTTGGGGCGAACAACTACTACAGAGACGTGCTGGTGCTGTTTGCGTTCATTGCCGGCTTCGGGCTTGGGGTTATATTTGTGGTATGGGCGAAGGTGCGCGAGAGGCGGTAGCCGAACCCCTGCTTCTGGACGTTGTAACGCTAGATTGGGACATGAATTACCATTCATGCTGTTGTATTTTCTCCTCATCTCCTCATCTTCGGATAAGATGACGACTGTCGGAATAGTCCTCCGCCGGTGAGTGACTACTTGCGTTGATGGCTGAACCGATCTAACCGCCGTGGTAGGGCGAGCATCGGAAGTCACTCCAACCCGTGTACGAGAGCCGGATGGCGACGGCAAACGTGGGCTGTCCTGTTGTTCTGCTGTTGGTGCCGTCGTGAGGATCAGGTGTTCGAGGATCCCGTGTTCTCACTTGCCGAAGCTACGTGAATCGCCTTGCGAAATATTGAAGCCGCTCTGTTTTTCGCAGAAGTCGCCTTTGTTCGCCTCCGAAAATAAACCTTCTGGTATGTTCATCCCATACTTGACAGTTTTTCGTGATCGTGCTAAAAGGCTATCACTACCGGGTACGGCTTGTATGGTCCCAGGATTTTCAAATCCGTTGGAAACTGGTCGTTCTGGCGATATACAATATCCACCTTTCGTCAAGGGAGTATGTGCGCTGGTTCGAAGCGACCGTCTTTGTATCGGACAGCGATCCCGGTCGGTTTATTTGGTAAGGAAGTCCGTGTGCATCTCTGTAGCAAACCGGGCTGAAGGTTCGCCAAAACCGACCAACGTTGCTCGTCAAGTCGGGTTGGTGGACGCTGTGAGTCGCACGACGGTGACAGGCACACACGGTGGACGGACGGTCCCCGGATCATTGTTTCCTGGCACGAGGTTACTCTTCTAACCGGGACCAAAGCGTCTGTGACTACTGCCTGGCAAGCCGCGATGTCTTCTCAGACTCCTTTGCCATGCCTTTCGCTTGCGCATACTCTGCTCGCTCACCATCTGGCGCCCTCCGGATAGATATTTAAGGGTGTCGTCTCTCTCCCAGAGTTCCCCATTCGACACCGTTCGAACTCCACTGCTCAATACCCAACCTCCTCACAGCACTCGCTCCCCTTCTTACTTCTTCTCTCGTCACTATGAAGTTCTTCAAGAACGCACTTGCCGCCGTCGCGGTCGTCGCCTTCGGCTTCGCTGGTGCCTTCGCCCAGACCGAGAACGCCGTTGTCTCCGGCATCAGGAGCGTCACCGTTGCCTCTAGCACCTTGCAGGTCTCGGTGTCTACCTTGACCATTACGAACTTCCCCTCCAAGGGCTTTGTGAGCGAATCTTCACCCCTTGCTTCAGGTTCGATGATACTAACATCTTCATAGGAAATTGCCCAGGGGCTCGGGAACCTCACTACGGCGATCACCAGCTTCACCAAGTCGATCACCTTCGTGCGTCCGAGCCCTCTCGTGCTCTTGCTCACTGGAGACTTACAGCGTTATCAGAGCAAGCCCGTGCCGTTCGACAACAGCGTTGCTGAGGAGGTCGTCGAGGTCCTCGTCGGTTTCGTCCAGGTTCACCAGTAAGCCGCGATCGCCATTTTCGCGGTCCCATCCGCTAATCAACACACGTTGTAGGGCTCTCCTCAATACCATCATTGGCAAGCACGTGAGTTCTGTCGAGTTTTCCACTTCTGTCCATATTCTGAACTCTCCGCAGGGTATCGTGACCAAATTCCCCTTCTTTGGACCCCCCATCGCTGCGGCCCTCCGTGCCATCGAGAAGGTGGTCGACGTAAGTTTGATAGTTCATTTGCTATGCTCCATCTCTCAGCTGAGCACCCGTCATAACCACCAGACTTTCGCCTTCGCCCTGATTGCTTTGATCCCGACGCAGAAGAACGAGGCCCAGGCCCAGTTTGTGAGTCGCTTTGGAGACATAGTGCCCGTTTAGAGAAACATCGCTGACAAGCTACGCAGGCCCAGCTGACTGTGACTTTCAAGCAAGCGATCACGGTTTACTCGAGCTCTTAAGCCGGAAAGAGGCCTTGCTCGCGGTTTACGGTGCAGGCTGTCCCTTCGCGGGCGGCCAGGCTGACACCGACGGTCATTGGTCATTATCGAAAACGTTGCGTTCTTGGGTTTTGCGTGGTCTGAGTCCTAGCTTCAGTTGTGACTAGTCGTCGAGGTTACGAGATGTGGGCGTTGGCAGTAGCAGCTGGCGGTGATGCTTATTCTCTCATGTATCATCGTCGATAAATCGAACCTCTTGCATTGTTTCATTCGCAAGCTCCCACGGTCCAGGTTCTCGACACCATCCCGAGTTTGGGGAGTCCGCCGGTGTCAGCTGAGGGAAAGCAAAACGTCCACTGGTAGATACTGACAGGAATACAGAGTACGCAGGATTTGTACAAACATCTGGGAATTTGAACTTGTGAAGCTCTAGTGATAGTAGTGTTCTTACACATACTCAAGCATTCGGATCCTTCGGCCAATCCGCGATCTTCCTCGCTTCCCCCACCAAAGTGAAAGTATGCTTCAGCCCCGCAGTCGTGTCCAACGCGACCGTGTATGTTCCCGGGTACACCCACTTCGTCCCGTTCTCATCCGCCCGCGCAATCGCGCCGAGCGTCACCGTCAGCTCCGCGACTGCACTCTTGCCTGGCGCGAGTCCATGCACGCGCGTGTATGACACGAGCTGCTTCTTCGGGTGCGGCGCGGGCCCATACGTCCCGCTCGCGAAGAGCAGCGCGACGTAGTCTGACGTGACCTTCCCGGTGTTCGCGACGCGCACCGCGAAGGTGTCGAGCGCCGCGAGGTCGAGGAACCCCGCGCTCTGGTTCCCGCGTGAGACGAGGTCGTCAATCGCGTAGCTCGCCGCGGCAGTGTTTAGGTTGGCGTGCGCGCTCGAGGCCCAAGCAAAGGAGAAAGTGGTGTAGTGCAGCCCGAAGCCAAACTCGTACACGGGCGTGCCCGTGTACCACTTGTACGTGCGGCCGGGGTTCGTCGCGCTCGGACGGAGACTCATATCGGTCATGGGTACCTGGTCTGCGTACGCGGCGGGGTACTGCGTAATAGGGAGGCGTCCTGATGGCGCCGCCTTGCCCGTCAGGATGTCGAAGAGCGCTGTGCCGCCACTCTGACCGGGGTATCCGCCCCAGACGATCGCGTTTACCTGTTCGAACAGAGCGTGAGGTCTAATTCAACGTGATAACTCGTCAAATAGGGGAAGTGCATACCGCGCGATTCGCCTTCAGCGTCGAGTCGTCGAGCTGGCCACCACCGAACTGCGCGACAATAAGTGGTTTTCCCACACCCGCGAGCTCCTTCACCAAGTCCAATTGGTTCCCGGGCCAGGTAACGTTCAGCCTGTCCAGCGACTCGCGCTCGACAGTCTCGTCCAAGCCTCCAGCGAAGATCACGGTGTCCGCACGCTTCGCCGCCGCAATAGCTGCCGCGAACCCGCTCGTATCGTTCACCGTCGTGACGTTCGTGCCAAACACGTACTCGACCTCGAACCCAGCCTGTTGCGCACCGAGAAGCGGGCTGACGAGGTATGGCGCGAAGCCGAAGTAGTTGCCCTGCATGAGTGTCGTCGCGTTGGCCCAGGGACCGATGAGTGCGAGCTTGCGGATATGCTTGGCCAAGGGGAGCGTGCCGTCGTTCTTGAGGAGGACTATCCCCTCGACTGCGGCGGTGTATGCAAGTTGCTGGGCGTGAGGCGTGTTGACGTCGGACCAATCGAGCTGGCGGTAGGGTTGCGATTCGGGTGGGTCGAAGTATCCAAGCCTAGGAGCAACATCAATGGGTTATAGTAACCACATATAAGGCAGACAAAAACGTACCTGACAAGCGAGGCGTACTGGCGAACCGCGGCCCGCTCCAAGTCTGAGCGGTTCACGAGACCGCGAGAAAGCGCCTCAGGTAGGTACGTAGAAGAGAACGTCCCACAGTCGATATCCGTACCCGCCAACAACGCATCTGCAGCCGCCTGCGCCGGGTCGTCCGTGTAGTTGTGAGGGGAGTAGATGTTTTCCACTGCATCGCAGTCGCTCGTCACCCATCTCTCTCCATTGAAGCCCCAGTAATCCCGAAGCACGTCTTGGAGCAGGAACTTGTTCGCGCACGACGGGATCCCGTTCACCGCGTTGTACGAGCACATGATGCTCGCCACTTTCGCGTCACGCACGCACGTCTGGAATGGGGGCAGGTAGTACTCGGAGAGGTCCTGCTGAGACACAATAGCGTTGAAGCCGTAACGCTCGACGCCCTCCCAGCTGTCGAGGTCGTACGCAGCGAAGTGCTTGCAGTCGGCGACGACCTTGAAAAAGGGCTTGGGATCCACTCCGCCTTGAAGGCCAACGATGAGGTTGTAGACATAATTCTGGAGATGGAAAGGGTCTTCGCCCGGAGTCTCTTGCCCGCGGCCCCAGCGAGGGTCCTTGAAAGCTTCATGACGCATTAACTCCGGATAAAGTGAATGATGTCATAAATGTAGAGCACTCACGATTGATGTTCGGTGTCCAGAAGTCGAGCCCAGCCCTACCAAAGTTGTTGAATGCGCGAGCCTCGGTACTCACAACGGTAGCAACCGCCCGTATGAGGGGGTCGTCGAAGGCAGCACCCATAAGTATAGGTTGGGGGAAGGACGTGGCATAGCTAAAGTTGCCTGAAGTCGTGAAGTTGATTCCATGGCGTTGGGCAAGCCCGTGCTGGAGAAATAGGAAGTGGTCAGAGGGACGTATCTCCGAGCTCAAAAAGGCGACTTACAAGAGCCTCCGACCACCAGTTATAGGCCGGAATTCCCAGCCGAGGAACACCGGGGGACTCGTTGACGGTATTGTTGGTGAGTTCCTCATCAGTCCAGAGGTCAATGAGGGCCGTCGCACGAGTGATAGCATCTCTAGAGGTGTCGCAGACGGTGTTGTTGGCGAGAGGGCCACTGACGCAATCTGGGAAGGCATAAAAGCCAGAGACGGCGGGAGTGCCTACCGCAAGGACAGTGAGAAAGGTAGCGAGGCGTCGCAGACCGTGCGCCATCCAGACGGGCAAGAAGCTGAAGAGCCAGTCAAACGGTCCCCACATCGCGAAGCGGCCTTCTTATTCTGAGTTGAATGTTACGGCAAAGGAGAAACGTCGGCAGGCTCGAGCATGAACACACGAACATGCACATACGAAAAACGGTGTGGCGGACGAGACGGCCGTCAAGCGAGGCTGTCGGGGGGTCAGGTGGATGGGTCAGAAGGTTTGTGTTTATAGGATGGGAAAGGAGGTTTTTGGCGCTATTGGCGGCAGGACAGCGGGACGAGCGGGAGAAGTCTCCGCTGCGAGAAGAAGTTGACCGCATGCCCAGCACATCTGTTGTGCGTGCTGAAGAGTAGCTTTCGGGTACCTGGACATCGTGGACGGAGGCCAACTTCTTGAGTGTCTGGTACTTGGTCGGGACACGGCTCAAATTGAACCGTCCGAGTCGTTCACAGGGGCGTGACACAGAGTCACATTCGATAATGCTGGCGGGAAGCGTGACAAACACTGTCATGGTGTGTCCTAATTTGGAAGGCAAGTCCAGGCCCGTTTCCAGGCCACGGCAAACTTAGCGGCAGGCGCACTCCCGGCACCGACTCACCTCCTCCGTCCATGCCGCCGCCTCCACCGCCGGGCCCAGAGCCGCAGTGGCCTATTCCAACGTTCAACGTCCGCATCGAAGACCTCGCACATCC